>SZWC01020546.1:33672-45514 GCA_023375785.1 Penium margaritaceum
GTGTGTGTTCGTGTGAGGTATGGTTGATGAGGCCACTTCTGTAGGCAAGATGATCTAGGTACAAGATACATCTCTTGGACTTCCTTCCCGGAATTTACCTTATGGTAAAGTTATTTGTTGACCACTTTTATGCGAGTTTCCTCTTATCCATGTATGCACTAATTGAAGTAAAGTCACTGGTTTTTACAGAAAAAGATCATGCTCATATTCTGAATGCTTTTAACAAGAATTCCTCTTGTAAAAAACAATTGAATTGCGGAGTATGATGTTTTTCCATCTACTGAAGTACCTCTGTTCCCTGATTGATTTGTTCTTCTATCTGACTCTACTCTCTTTTTTCAATGTAAATGTTGGTATTTCTAACTGGTGTGTATGGTGCACAACGATCTTAATGGCAAGTCAGCATGTTTTTGTCCCCCATCAAATCACCTTCATTTGATTGCGTTCCTCCCTCCCTCTTCCCTTCTCCCAACACCTTGATTTCTGCAGATTGCTTCTGCTAAGTGCCAAAAAAATCCCAAGAATTCTACTTGACCCCTCCCTCCCCCCAGACCTAGAATGTATGGAGCATGCATACTGGGAAATGTATCCTACTAGTGGCGAATACCGAACAGTGATTCATTTCTTCTGTTCAGTTCCAAAGTAGTATCAGTTCTTTATCCCAAATTATTTTCTTTACGTCAGAACATCGTGGATACATTCCCCAGTACACTTTCTTGGGGTACTTAAGTCTACAAGGGGTAAAGGTATTGTGATGTGAGTTGTCCCCGTCTGTTTGTACATCTTACTGTGACCACTCGGCCATGTCCATGCTTGTGCAGATCCCTGATGTGGATGCAGGCAGCACCGAAGCACCGACGAGTGATGGCTCCACCCACCAGAAAGCTGCCACGATATCCTTGGTCCTTGCCAGGGTGCTTTGCAGTTCTTTTGCAGACACTAGAGTTCTCTCCGTGGACTGGCTCTCGAGCCCGACTTGCATGTTTTGCATTCTCTATCAATCGATCAATGCCAGACTTGTGCTTGTGACTAGTTGTAGCGTCCGACTTGAGATTCTGAATCTCTAGGTTCAGACGGTATTGCGTTTGGATACTGTGTGCAGAGCTACGGCAAAAACAGCAATTCCGGGCCGATTTTAGGACAAACTGACACAATCGCGTGCATCACCCGCCGTGTGCCGCGGCAGTTATTCATGCTGTGTGCTTGTCAGCTGTCATCTGTCTCAGCATTACTAAGCTTTTGGAGCTTATGAGACTTTGCGCATCTCCCTAGCCTGACCCTTGCTGTTTCTTGCACCTGCTTGCTTGCTAGTGCACCAGTTGACTGGACACTGTTGCCACGTTAGCAACAACAAAGCTAGGAAGCTTCCTAGTAGTTCTCATGGCATCTGAGCAGCAAGACCTCTCTCACTGAGCTGCGCCACAAAGACGCAGCACCGGTAGCAGCTGTGAGAGTCACCTCCGCAGCCGTATCTCGGAACCCATCGTGACGTCACCACGCAACCGCCACCAATGTAGCAAGATGAGTTGCAACAGTGACAAGCTGAAGCGGCTGCGTTGAGCGACAGCGGCAGCACCAGGAAGCACCACCACCCTGTCTGGTTCCGACAAGTGACACAAAAAAATGGGAAGCACCTCGCAATAGCAGCCCGCAGCAACGGCTGCGAGCAGCAGCAGCACACAGCAATAGCAAAAGCGAGCAGCGGCAACGGCAGTAGCAGCTGCAGGCAACAATAGCAACACGGCGGCAGCCGCAGTAGCATTGCGCATGCTGTAGCGCCAGCAACAACAGTAGTAGCAGAAGCATTGCAGTAGTAGCAGTAGCTACACTAGCAGAGCAGCAGCAGCAACAGCCACAGTACCAGCACTGGTGCGTAGCAGTAGTGACGGTTGTGTTGCAGAGAAGTGCTGCGCAAAACTGTTGCGTAACAGCTTCAATGCACAGCCGCACACGGGGGTGACGAGGTCCCCCCCTCCCACTTTCACAAAGTCCGTGTGACATCCAAAAAAAAGAAGAAAAAAAGTGTAGTTTACGCCTGCATTTTTTACGCCATCGTTTTTGGTGACGTCATCATCAGATTTGCTGACGTCATCATTTTGGGGTCAAAACGTCATTTTGTGCCAGCGTTTCAAATCTCCGAAAACATCGTCAGTTTTTCAATCTGATAATTTTCACGTTCCGGCCCATATTGAGCGGCCCCATGGCGACGGTCTGTGACAGAGGCAAATACCTACTTGATCCCTCTTTGGCCTCCTCATGAGGCATCATGAGCCCACGGTCTCAGTCACTCGCGATCGACGAGCTTCATTGGGTGTAGGATGAGATACGTCGCAAGCAGCAACATCAGACCGGCGCGCTATAGGAGATCACGGATTTATTGAGGGGACATTAAGGAGCCTAACAGCATGCATTAGGAGGAGCTGCTAGAGGTGCATCATCTTCTAGGCAGTATAGGCCTGCTATCCCACCACCTTCTTGCGGCGAGCAACATTCACTTCATTCAGCAATGTTTACCCTTGGTGGTGTTTCTCTCACCGTTGGTCTTCTTATACCTCGTGCACCAACTCCCAAGCTTGAGATCGCCCTCCCCACAGAGTGGCAACCGAAGGACTTTGAGACACCTCCACTGTGCTAGGACTGCGACGAGGACTTCGAGTATTGGGAGACCTCTGCTTCGGGTGTGGGATGACTTTGAGGGTGTTTGGCCTTACTACCACAGCCAGTACCAGACACGCGATACTCACCAGGTCCAAACAGTAGCGAGAGCGATGCGCGGGCTTCTCTACACCATGCCACGAGGGACCATGGTTGACTTCCTTCCCTTCCTTGGTGAGACCGGGACCGGGGCTGGAGCAGACCCACGCCAAGGGCTGAGAGTTGGCTTTGACATTGCTTGTTGCGGAGACCCACGCCACGAGGGCAGCTTGCCTGCGTGTGTTCCACTCCCTCTGTCAAGATCTCATAGAGCTTGTGGCTGACTACTGGCAACGTGCCATGCGTCTTTCCACATGCCTTGGGAGTGGTGGAGGGACGCAGCTATGGACTCTCGGCTCCATCATGATGGGTGCGCATCTAGACCACGTGAAGCTCTTCATAGGCTTTGATTGATTGGCTCTCTTTGAGTTGTTTGAGTCACTTCAGCTCCTTCCTTGGGCTCATTGCTACTTTCTTGTGGCGACATCAGCTTTTGAGGCCGATGTCATCCATCAGCAGAGCCCTCTTGTTGCAGCGGTGACCGCAACTCCGCCGACCCCTTTGTCAAAGTTCAGGAGTCCTACCTCTACTACTTCCTCCTCATCACCCTCTACCTCAAGCGGCCAGGCTTAGGGAATTGCAGTGACATCACAAGGGAAGAAGGAGAAGCGGAAAGATAGCAAGGAGTAGCAATAGCAGCAACAGTAGCAGCAACCGGCGAGCGGTAGCACTAGACACTCTGTCCAATGCTACAAGTGCGAGAGTACCCATTGTTACACAGAGTGCCAGTAGCCTCTTAACTGGACCAGCAACATGCGCGACCTCCAGGTGGCGCACACACAATGGTGATATTGTACATACAGCTTACTGTGACCTCTCGGCTCACGTCCATTATCTTGCAGACTCCGTATGAGGCGGAGGGCACGGAAGACTGGGGGAGCAGACGCGAGCCCGGCATCTGCTGAGCGGCTGTAAATGGCCACCGGGTACACTTCATCACTCTCTACACGTGGTGGTTGACCGTATCGTATCGTGTCTCAAGTCGGTCCGGATTATACTTCCTTGTGTGTGAACTACAGTGCTTTGATGACCTAGATTAGTCTTGCATGTGAGCTAGGTGATGGCTTAGACAGATATAGTTTAGGTCTAAACTTGGTTCGTGGACAAATGGGTTACGAAGTGGGTATGCTCGAGGTTGTTTGAGCAAGTGCCGGCGAGCTCCTTCTCGCCGGCCGACGGGTGGACTCGACTACCGAGTTCCACCCCGTAGGAACACAACTCCCTCTCACTGTTTTGACACTCACTACACACACAAGCCGTCATTCTTCCTCCCGTTTGTCTCTATCCGTCCACAGTGTCGTGTGTAACACAGTGGCATGAGGGAAGGGGCATCGAGGGTGACTATTTTGGTATCAGAGCCGACGAGCCAAAGCTTGTCACGCTACGTGAGAGGAGCGCAGCACGGTCCTGGGAGGACCCGCTGATCAGCAGCCGGCTGAGCCAAGCAGCAGGTGCGCGGAGCAGCAGCGGCAGCGGCAGCGGCAGCCGAGCAGAAGCAGCAGCCGCGGAGGTGGCTACGCGGAACAGCGGCAGCAGCAGCGAGGCAGCACAGCAGCGGGCGGCAGCGGCTGCCAGCAGTTGCGGAAGCGGGCAGCAGCCGTAGTGACGGCTGCGCTGCTGTAGCACATGTGGCAGCTGTACGAAGCACCAGCCGCAGCGGCGGCAGCATGCAGAAGCGAGCGGTAACTGCAGCTAGCGGCTGCGGCATTGAGCAGCAGCCGTAGTGATGGCTGCACAACTGTCGTAACAGCTGCGT
Organism: Penium margaritaceum; assembly: GCA_023375785.1. Lineage (NCBI taxonomy): Eukaryota > Viridiplantae > Streptophyta > Zygnematophyceae > Desmidiales > Peniaceae > Penium > Penium margaritaceum. Next base: position 38,183 of record SZWC01020546.1, read on the forward strand.
AGCCGCAGCGCTGACTGCAATTGCGAGGAGTAACAGCTGCAGCAGTGGCGTCGTGCAGCAGCGAGCAGCACCGGCAGCCATAGGCTGCGGGAGTTAGCAGCAACCGCAGGTGTGGTGACGTCTGCTACACAAAGCAGCATCTACAGCCGCGGCAGCATGCAGCAGGAGCAGCAACAGCAACGGCAGCAGCAACAACACCCTCCCATCAAGATCTACTCTCTGGTATTCCCCTCCCCATGCTGGCTGGGTTCCCCTCTACTCCTGGGCTGGGTGGGGGTGGTTCAGGTACACACGGTGGTCCCCAACAGCCCCTCCCAGTTTTCCCACGCCCACTGGGGCGGGGGAAATGGTGCCAAAATTTTTGGCAGCGTGGGGGGGGGTCAATTGACAACATCTAGGCTGAAAAAGGCCTCTCCCAGTTTTCCAATGCCCACTGGGGCGGGGGAAACGCTGCCAAAATTTTTTGGGCAGCGGAGGGTCTATTGGCGGTTTCCAAGCTGAAAAGGGCCTCGACATCGGTCCCATGCCCACTTGGGCAGGGTAAACGCTGCCGAATTTTCTTTCGGCAGCGGCTTTCATTCAACAGCAGCACAAGTGGCAGCAAAACACACTTGCGGCACTCCACTAGGATCCATACCGAAGGACGCGCCTGTCGGAGTCGGTAGTACCAGCTCCACTGCGGATGCTGGCAATAACGGCTCTGGTGTGGCTGGCAGCACACCCATCATGACGCGGGACGAACCCCCATCTAGCCCAAGCTCACTGGCACGTGGCCAGCGTGAGCTACGTAAGCAGCAGGCTCAGCAGGCTGAACAAGCGACCAAGCAAATGTCTGATCTGTTCAAGCTGTTTCGGGATGCTGTCCAGCCACAGCAGCAGCAGCAACAGCAGCAGCGGCAGCATTAGTAGCAGCAACAGCAGTGACAACAGCAGTAGTAGCAGATGCAGCAGTAGCAGCAGTAGCAAGAGCAGCATCAACAGCAACTCCTCGACGCTATACGAAAGGGCAAGATGACGGTTGAGAGTGTAGTTGCAGCTGACGTCGATGCAGCTCTAGGAGCATTCGATGCTGAACCGTCCGACAACCTCCCCGAGTCGGACTCAGATGCTAGTGACGAGGAAGGCATGCTACGCCTTCGTCTTGCACAACTGGAAAAACGTCGTCGAACCCGCTCGCCTCGCCGATCAACAACGAGCGGCGGCGCAGGCCCAAGCGACACACTCAGGGTCAGCACAGACCCAGCCTCCTTAGAGGACCAGCTACTCCGCATGAGTCTCGGACTGCGGAAAGATTCCCTGTCTCTGTCGCTCGAACAAGCCGCCCCGGTACCCCTGCCGACGGCGAAGCCTCCCAAGTGGTTCAAGACCGGCCCTCACGTCTATGGGCAGGAGTAAAGTTACACCACCTGGGAGCCACGATTTTGTATGTGGGCAGTCAATGAGGGGGTGTATCCATACTACACCAGTCCGTATCAGACTGTGGACCCCCTACAGACGACAACCGCCGCTCGAGCTGCCTACGGTCTCCTTAAGGCTGTCCCGGAGGAGTACACCCTCGACTTCGAACCCTTCCTTGGTGATCCGGGCACCGGCAGTGGGGCGGACCCCCGCCGTGTCTGGAAACTGGCAACCACCCTCTTTGAAGGCGCGACCATGGCCACAACCTCACAGCGCTTCTCGGACTTCAACTCTCTACGCCAGGGTACACATGAGACACCGACTGTAACGATGTGCCCCTCTTTTTCTGGCATACTCGGGGCCTCGTCCGAGTATTGGGGGCATGCAGGCCTTTTTCCAATTTTTGGAAATCGTGCAAGCCGTCGAGCTCACCCCGCTCGACTGCCGCTACGAGGGGGAGGAGGAGGAGCGAGCGAACTCGCGTCGGTGTGTGGAGTACGCCGGCGCAAGGGGATGTTTTGCTCGCAACTGCGAGCACGCGTTCCAAACACGCAACCCAAGGGTTGCACTGGCAATCTTGGCGAGTGGCGTATCAGTGACGCCACCCGCCGAGGAGTTCTCCCTGACGGGAGCTCCGACGACGGACGCGGTCAACGGCTACAGTAAAACCGGTGACTGCGACCGTGCGACGGTCGCAGTTCTCCGGTGGTGTGCGCAACACGGTGACCACATCCACCGCCGGAAGGCATACGGGAGCAATGAGGCGGCTCGCCGAGAGACAAGATCGACCATCGATCTCGACGATCGACGGCCGGGGACTTCTCGCACTAGGCATTAGGTGCAAGTAGAGCACCAGGTTCAGTTGCAAGCAGAGCACCGAGTTTAGGTGGAAGTAGCTTGTCGTAGCAAGCTAGGAAAGCAGTAGGCTGAGGCTTGGGCTAGCCAGCCGGACAGTATAAATACCCTATACTCAGTTCAATCTAATTAACCTGTATTTTCCAGCTCTGGCTTCCAGAAATCTCCAAGTCTATCTTTCCGCTGCGACTATGCTCTCTACACACCAAGGCTACATCTCTAGAGAGCACCCACTCTCACATCTGGTATCAGAGCCAGAGCCACGCGTTGGGCGGAAGCGCTCCCGGAGCTCGCAAAACTTCAAGGAGCGAAGGCACGGACTACGCCAGACAACGTCGAGGCTGATCGAGAGGGAGATTGCTAGACCAGACTTCGAAGCCAACGCACGAGCCAACCTCTGGAAATTTTTCTTCATTTCTAGAGCGTCCACACGGCCTACCGTGTGCATGCGGGAGACGACGGGTGACTCCCACGCACTTCGAAGACGTTGGATTTTTGTCCCGGACTGCCGAATTGCTGCCGAAAATTTTTTCGATTGCTGCCGAAACGCTGTCATTTTTTTTCAAAGGATCTCCACTGGCTAAAATCTATCTAGAGCCATGGAGCAGGCCCTGCAGCAGATCGTAGAGCAGCTAGGAGCCCTCAAGCTGGAGAACGAGCGGCTCAATTGGCAGATGGCTGACCTGCGGGACGGGACTAACGCTGGACAGGTTGGGGCGGCCTGGTCAAGGAGTCCGCCGAGACCAAAGCCAAAGGCTCCGGAAGTGTTCAATCCCTCTGTTAAGGGAGCGAGCGTTCAGACCTGGTTGCTCGCAATGAACAGCTACTTTGGGGCTCTGGGTCACCCTCCAGAGGACGATGCTGTGCGTGTGTCATTCGCTGTGACACTGCTACGCGGAGCAGCATTGGAGTGGTGGAGGCAGCTGAATATGCTGGCAACTCGAGGTGGACGCGGGAACGCAGCTATGCAACATGCCGTGTTGTGGCAGCCAGGCGCGGGGCAAGCTGAAGCTCGCGTGACGACGACATGGGAGCAGTTTGAGCAAGCCATCAGAGATCGATTTGACCTCGTGAATGCCTCCATGGTCGCACGTAACAACCTTAAGCAGCTGAAGCACATCGGCTCGGTGCAGGAGTACACACGCCGTTTTTTGGCGTTGTGCTCGTAATCGACGACATGAGCGAGCCGGAGATGGCAGACAAGTACCATGATGGCTTGAAGGCAGAAATTCAGCGCACGCTGGCACTCAATGGAATCACGGAGTTCCAGGCGATGGTGGCCACTGCTGAGCGCGTTGACGCGCTACGCTACCATCGAGGGGGTTTCCGTGGAAAACAGGAGAATTTTCAGCGTCAAGCGCAGCACCAACAAAGGGACCCCATGGAGATCGACGCAGTGCAAGGAGGCCAGCCACAGAGCAAACCGCGTGGTGGGAACTCTTGGATCTGCGGGAAGCCCGGGCACCACAAGAAGGATTGCAAGAAGAAGCAGCAGGGAAAAGGCAACCAGCAGTGAGTGGCGGGCGGCCATCTTCTCGGAAAGCTTCGTCCGCATCAGCGAACACCAGCCCCAAAAGTCCTTCGACAACTAGGGAGCTGCCAAGTGTATTCCTGCGGAGCGAAGGAAGCGAGAGCGTTCCGGGAATCCTCCTGAAAGCCTAAGTTTTATCGGCTGGTTCTGCGGACGGCGAGGGGCGCCAGACTCGCCGGCAGACTAAAGCATTGCTGGATTGCAGCGCGTCGCACTCATTCTTCAGCGACGAGCTTGCAAAGAGGTTGGGGCTTGCACGGCTACCCGGGAAGCCAACTACGGCCAAGTTGGTGCAAGGGAAGGTGGAGTGCGGACTGCCTCTGAAGCCTCTGAGGGCCCGTCTAGGCAAGCTATCGTGCGAGGTGAACTTTCGCACGTGCCCAATGGATACCTTTGACGCCATTCTGGGGCGTGATTGGCTGCACCAGTGGAATCTTGCTGTGGATTGGGTGTGTAGCCAGGTGAAAGTGAAGAAATGCGGAGAGCAAATTGTTCTGCCGTTGTGGGCAGAGGAGAAGGACTCCAAGGGAGGCAAGCTGCCGCAGGTGAGTTACGTGCAGCTGAAGCGCGGTCAGCGCAAGGGGGATCAAGTGTACCTAGTGTGGGTGTGGCAGAAGGAAGCGACTAAAGAGGTGGAAGTGTTGGCAGGAGAGACAAAGCAACAAGAGGGAGAGCGACAGAGCTGTCGGAAGGCATCAAGGGAGTGGTGGACAGCTACGGTGACGTGTTTCCTGCTAAGCTGCCAAAGGGTTTACCACCGAAGCGGGACATCGACCATAGAATTTAGCTTGTCCCTGGAGCAACTCCAACGGTGCGGGCTGCTTATCGCATGAGCGATAACGGGCTGGGTGAGCTGAAAAAGCAGTTGGAGGAGCTGACGAAGCAAGGGTTCATCAGACCGTCGGTGTCACCCTGCGCTGCACCGGTCCTCTTTATGAAGAAGAAGACAGGGGAGCCGCGGATATGCGTGGACTGTTGCGCACTGAACAACGTAACGATCAAGAACCGGTACCCGCTGCCAAGGGTCGAGGAGCTGTTTGACCAGCTGAGGGGAGTGCAGTTCTTCAGCAAGATTGACTTGCGCTCGGGGTACCATCAGATCCGGATTGCGGAGCAGGATGTGGAGAAGATGGCGTTCCGGACACGGTACGGTCATTTCGAGTACCTCGTGATGCCGTTTGGGTTGACCAACGCTCCTGCAACGTTCATGAGCCTCATGAATAGGATATTTCACCCTCACTTGGACCAGTTCATGGTGGTGTTCCTCAACGACATCCTCGTCTACTCCCAAACTCTGGAAGAGTATCAGCAACACCTTCGGCAGGTGCCGGACATTCTTCAGAAAGAGAAACTGTTTGCAAAGCTCTCCAAGTGTGAGTTCGAGAAAAGGAGGGTGGAGTTCCTTGGGCACATCGTGAGCGGCAAAGGTCTCCGCATGGACCCAAAAAAGGTCAAACAGTGAAGCAGTGGGCGACACCAAAGTGCGTGCGTGACATCCAGGTCTTTCTGGGGTTTGTCAACTACTGTCGGAAATTCATCCGGGGGTACGCAGAAAAGGGTGCGCCGCTGACTCAGCTGCTGAGGAAGGATCACCAGTGGGCATGGGGCGGTCAGGAGAAGAAGAGCTTTAAGGAGCTCAAGGCTGCAATGTGTGATGCTCCAGTTCTGGTGCATCCGGATTCATCCAAGGAGTACGTCATGCGACGGACGCAAGCGACTATGCCATTGGCATAGTGCCGATGCAGGATGACGGAAATGGGCCCCAGCTGATTGTGTACGCGTCTTGCAAGTTGCGAGGTGCAGAGTTGAACTACGAAATCCATGGAAAGGAGATGTTGGCGGTGATCCACGCCTTCAAGCACTGGAGGTGCTACCTCGAGTCGTGACGCTACGTGGTCTTCACGGATCACTATGGCCTCAAGTACCTGAAGACGCAGCCGAACCTCAGTCGCCGACAGACTCACTTGATGGAGTTCTTGGAAGGGAGTTTTGACTACGAGATCCAATACAAGCCTGGGAAGGTGAACCCGGTAGATCCTCTGTCAAGGAGGCCGGACTTGAGCCATAATGTCATCTCAATGTTGATGGGATCTCCAGTCATGCATAGCCTGTTCAAACACGGCTATGGCGTGGACAATGAGTTCACGGGTGGTGCGCTGAAAAATGCCACGTGGGATGGAACGTATTGGCGAAGGGGGCAGGAGCAAAAAATTGTCGTGCCGGACTATGCGCCATTGAAGCAGTTGTTGCTGGAAGAGGCGCATGACACCCATTACTCGGGTCACTTCGGCTTTGACAAGACGCTCAAAGCCTTGGCACGCCAGTACTGGTGGTCGTCAATAGCAACTGATTGTAAGAGGTTTGTGAGTAGCTGCAATGTGTGCCAACGCATCAAGGCGCGGAGGACCAAGCCACCAAGGGAGCTGCAGCCATTGCCTATACCAGAGAGGCCATGGACAGATATCTCGCTTGACTTCATTGGTGGGTTGCCTGTGACGCAACAACGTAACAACACGATGTTGGTGGTGGTGGACCGGTTCTCCAAGATGTCACACTTCATCGCATGTCCTGAGAGTATCACAACTGTCGGGACAACTCAACTCCTCCTTAGTCATGTCGTCAAGCTGCATGGAGTGCCGCAGTCGGTGGTCTCAGATCGCTATCCACGCTTCACTTCATGATTCTGGAGAGATCTCATGGAGAAGCTGGGCACGCGGGTGCAACTGACCACGGCATACCACCCATAGAGCGATGGGTAGACAGAGGGCACGAACCAGACATTGGAGCAGCTGCTGCAGAGCATGGTCCCACCGGATGGAGACGGTTGGGAGGAGAAGCTAGGAGTGGCAGAGTTTGCCTACAGCTCAGCGGTGTCAGCATCCACAGGGAAGTCACAGTTTGAGGTGGTCTACGACCACCAGCCACTGAGCCCAGCCGCCCTTGCTACGACAACATCTCTTCCGGCTGTGTAGCGGATTGCTGAAAGGTTTGCCACCACTTGGGACGTGGTGCGGCAACGGCTGTTGAAGGCACAGAAGCAGCAGAAGTAGCAGGCTGACAAGCATCCCTCTTTGGAGGAGTTCCAAGTGGGAGATTTGGCGATGCTGAGCTCTGCTAATCTAGAGCTGATGGGAGTTGGGAGTCCCAAGCTAAAACCGTGATGGGTGGGTCCGTTCCGCATTCTGGAGAAGTGGTCGGCCGTTTCATACAAGCTGGAGCTGCCGGCTCACTACACCATCCATCCGGTGTTCCACATCTCCCTACTTCGTGCCTATTGCGACCCCAACACCTTCTTCAAGAGTCCCAGGAAAGCTCCACCTCCTACTGTCCAGGTTGAAGGAAGTGAAGAGTTTGAGGTGGAGAAGATTCTAACAGACCGACAGAGGGGACATTGGCATGAGTTTCTGGTGCAGTGGAAGGGGTACCCGGCGGAGCATAACTCTTGGGAGCGAGAGGCCAACTTCCATGTCGGGGGTACCAACACTGTTCTCCAGGAGTATCTCAGGCGCGCCGGGACGTCGCGCCTCCGACGGGGGGGGGGGGGGGGG
>SZWC01020547.1:26519-49103 GCA_023375785.1 Penium margaritaceum
GTACACACAATGGCAAGGGTCTGGCTAGGAGACACAAGGAAAAGTGTCATAATGCTTCAATAGCATTTGCAGAAAGAAATGACAAATGACAGGTCCATGGCATAAGTACCTGCCGCGGCGCACAGTGGGTGTCGCACGCGGTAGCACAAGATTTGTCCTACAACCGGCCTAAAACCACTCTTTTTGCCGAAACTCAGTGTAGACATCTCAAACAGCTACGCCGTCTGAACTTTTACGTGTAGAATCACAAGCCGGATGCTACGACTGGTCACATGCATGCATCCGGCATCAAATGGTGGACACAAAATGCAAAAACATGCGAATTGGGCCCATGGCCAGTCCACCGATAAACTCCTACGTGCTGCAGAAAAAACTGCAGGAGGTCCCGGGCACCGTCCAGAGCTCTGGAACGGTCGTCGGTCAGCTCCAAGCTGGTAGTCCACCACGAGACGACGCACCGGTACCACCAGGGACCGCATCAGGGATCTACACGAGTATGGACACGGCCGAGTGGTCATAGAAACCTGTACAGGTCGAAAGGAACGTCACGAATTACAACACTCCCCCATGACCCGATGGTACGCATGTCCATACACGTGCAGCACTGAAACGAGTACGACAACGAGTGCAAAAACAGTCGTGAAACAGACACAGACACACCCCGAACTCAACCACTCTCAGGTAAGGGGTGAAGCCCAATAGAAGGGATACCCACTAGAAACTTACCGTGTGCTAGTGCCTTCTTTAAGAAATCAGCACGCTGCATGTCAGTGCCAACCCATACGACGGAGATCACGTGTCGCTCCACTAGATCAGGCACAAAGTGATGCTCAACCGCAATGTGCTTTGTGCCAGCGTGAAAGACACCAGAGTTCTCCGTAATGGCAAGAGAACTCTAGTTCTCACAACGAAGCACAATGGCAGGCACGAACAGACGCTGCAACCGTACTGCCTTATTGGTCCCTGCACCCAGAGCAACATATTCTGCCTCCGATGAGCTACGTGCAATGTAGCCCTGCCTCCCCTGTGCCAAGACATAGCGGCACCACCGAGCAGGAACACGTAACCGATGCAATTGTGTCCATCTGGACTCCATGCCCTGTCGTTGTCGGTGTAGCCATCAAGGACCACCGAACATTGCTGGCAAAAACAGAGTCCGAGGTACGGTGTGGAGACCACGTACCGCACCACTTGCATAGCCGCATGAAGGGCTCTAGCACGTGGAGCCTGCGAAAACTATGCAAGGAGGTTGACAGCAAAAGTGATGTCGGGGTATGTGGTAGTGGCCAGGTACATGAGAGATCCGATGAGACGGAGGTACAAGGTCACGTCCACCTTCTAGGCATTCTGCTTGTTAGGTGTGAGTGATGTGGAGGCCGTGGGCATTGCGCCAAGGAGGTCGTTGAAGTGCTCCCCCACAACACGTGCATATTGGGCCTGATGCAACAGTAATGTCTGACGTCTGCGGTCTTGCATGATCTCCATGCCAAGAAACACTGATGAAGGACCAAGGTCCTTCATCTCACAGGCAGTCTACCGGACTGCCTTGGCCTCCTTCACGGCCTCCATGGAAGGAGATGTGCTCAGAACATCGTCGACATAGACGAGGATGGCGGTGAACCGCTCAGGCGTCCGTTGGAGAAATAGAGAGGGATCTGCCTCGCTCTGTACATGTCCCGCACAAGTCAGGGTGCCAGTGATCTCATGGTTACAGCACCAAGAAGACTGCTTGAGGCCATTCAAGGACTTGTGCAAGCGTTGGACCTTGTCACCGTCCTCAAAGCTTGGTGGCTGAGCCACGTAAATCTCCTCATCATGAGAGCCATGGAGGAACAAATTGTTCACGTCCATCTTGTGCAGTTCCCAGTAATGCTGAGCCACTATACCGAACAGAGCTCATGCTGAGGTCATGCGGCCAAGATTGGTAAAGGTGTCAGTGTAAACAATGCCCTCAATTTGATAGAACCCCTTGACGACCAAGCGAGCCTTGTGGCATTCTAGAGAGCCATCCGGCTTCACTTTCTTGTGAAAGACGAACTTGACCTGAATAGCATTCCTCCTAGGTGGAAGGTCGACTAGCACGTGAACTCCACGCTCTCGGATGGCGCAAAGCTCATCCTCGTAGGCAGCATGCCAAGTGTCAGCATCCTGTGATAAGAGAGCTTCCCTCGGTGTGCTCGAGTCAGGCGCCATTGAGGGAGAGCTGTGCATGGCAAGAGCACACGCCTCAATGCTAGGTGTGACGACCACAAGGTCAGCTGTTGCATCACAAGTGATATGAAACTTGCAAGTGACGAGGTTGTGTCCAACGGGACACGGTGGATGTACCTTTGTGTGCTCAGTGCGAACACTTAGGCCTAGGGCCTTTGTGCCGAGATCACCACTCACGATGCTCCGAGTGGAGTGCCTGGGTGCGGAACCTGATGCTCGTTGGACTCCAGAGTCCAATAGTTGAAGATGACTGCCGGGCTCAGGTGAGTAACTGGGCTCGAGGGGCGCACCTCGGGCACAGAGACAGGCACGACCACAGCTTGTGAGAGCTGAGGCAAAGGAGATGGTGATGCCATGTGAGGAGATGCGTGTGTGGGAGACACAAGACTGGTTGTGACAGTAGAAGCAGGTGAGGCAGGACCACGCACAGAGGCAGGAGTACTTGCGGACACAAGTACAGGATCATGGGTACCTCTGGGGTGCGAGGGAAAAGGGGTAGAAGCTAGTTGTGTTGGAGAGGTCTGTGGGCCGACAGAAATGATCGCTGGGTCATCAAGAGCCGGAGACCGAGAAGTGGAGGGAGCTCAAACGGACACATCAGCCAGGCAAGAGGTGCTCGTAGGCTCAGACTCCCCCATGTGTAGAGAAATCTCACACATGGGAACGTGCGTGACGAACAGCAACGTGATCGATGTCAGATCATGGTAGGTGAGAGCCTCAAAGAAGAGGGCGTCGCGTGAATCAACGATGCTACGTCAAGAAGGATCCCAAAAATTCCAGGCCTTCGATTGCGGGGAGATGCCTACGAAGGCACACAAGCAATCCCTCGGTGAGAACTTGGACCCATGCTGATCCTCGGTGTACCACACAAAAGCCAAGGACCCCAGACGCGAGCGAGGCGGAGGTCAGCACGGTGGCCAAGCCAGACCTCGTACGGTGTGACGTGGACTGGAAGGGGACCGTGCGGGAGGCGGTTCCAGACCAAATTCATGTAGGCGAATCCTTCAAAGGCGAAGGATTCCGGGAGATCACTCTCAGACCTAATAGCGCAAACACCATCCTCCATGGTGTAGTTCCAACGCTTAGAGACACCATTCTGCTGAGGAGTAAGAGGAGCGCAGACTGGGTGAAAAACCTCGTGCTCGGTGAAGAAACTATCCATCTCGCAAAGAAACTCGCCGCCGGCATCCGAGCAGAAGGTATGCAGCGTGTGGCAGGACTGACGCTCAGCCATCACTAGCCAGAGACGTACCACAAGAGCGGCATCACTCTTTTGGCGCACGTTGTAGACCCACCGCATCTGAGTGAAGTCATCAGTCAAGGTCAGGACGTATTGACCCGGACCGGACAGAGACTCGATAGGGAGAGGACCGAGAAGGTCCGAATGGACTAACTCGAGAGGGCAAAGTGCACGAGAACAAGAGTCAGGATAGCTACAACGATGCATCTTACCCATTGTGCAGAAGAGACAGTAGGTCTTGCGCGGCTTCTCGAAGGAAGCCGAGTCAAGACCGAGTGCTCGCTGTGTCCAAATGAGCTTTGACATAGTGTCGAAGCCCACATGACACAGACGACGGTGAAGCAATCGCAGGTGCTCAGTTGACAAAATGCCATTGACAAAAACAGGAGCACAAAAGGAGGGGGAGCAAGGAGGAGGAGAAAGACAAGAGAGGCGATACAGGTCATCCACAATAGAGGTACGAAGGACAACGCTACGGGTGTCAATAGCAGTCACCGTCGCGGAGTCTGCAGTGAGCTCCACAGAAAGTCCCATCAGTGTACACGCACGTATGGAAAGCAAACTGAGCTCAAGATCAGGCACAAAAAGCACCTCAAAAGGATACGAGGGGCCAAACGGACCATAGAAGCACACAACCCCAACACCCTGGACCAGCACTGAAATCAGAACCTGTGCGGACGGAACGAATAGACGCAACCGGACCGGAAACAACAATGTCACTACGCCGACAAGTCATGTAATGAGTGGCACCAGAATCTATGATCCAAGTGCCACCGGGATCACGACTAGGATCAGGACGTCACTGTACAAGGGGTAGTTAAACACTCGGCCTCAGATGGGCGCTGGGCAATAGGTAAGGAGGAACGACAAAGGGCACAAAGGTGAGAATCCTGAATCCAATCGGTTTTTTCAGGCCCATCGTCATCACATGCCAGCTGTGCCCCCCCCACACGAGTCATCGAGAGCTACAAGGACAGACAAACAAATAGTCTGTGGACCACCCGACTATGAAAGAACACTCACACCTCCATGAAAGCAAAGTGCCAGAAGGTGATGGAGCTCGGCTATGGTGCGGTCACGTGGGTCTGGGTCGCCATTGCTCGCCGGTGGTGAAACGGGAACTACTGTAGTCGTGGTCGTCGCGCACCCACAAGATGTGTTACTCGACGTAGACTGTAGTGCATGCACAGCCTCAAGCTTGCGAGTGATCTGTGCCCAGTTAAGCGGATGTTGGCACTTGGTGTAGTGATGAGTGCCTCCTTAGTTGAACCAGTGAACAGAGAATCCATTGCTACTACCCAATGACTGTTGCTGCTGTGACTACTGCTAGTCCAAACCGTGCCTCTGTCCCCCCTTCTTCCCCTGTCCTGCTCCTGCCACACTCGATGTCTGAGTCAAAGTAATCAGGGTGGAAGAGGAAGAGGAGGACTTGCCAGAGGATGGAAGAATAGACTGTAAGAGGGGCGTCAGTGGTGACGTGATTCTTGCTCCAGTAAGGAGACTCTCCTGATGAGCCACGGCTGCCTCACGGGTGGAAGTCACTTGGAGGAAAAGTTGATGCACCTAAGGAAGAAGCTGCAGGGAGGTGGAGAAGGGCTCGAGCACGGTGTTGCTATACCTCGTGAAGATGTCTGCGTGCTCAAGGTGAACTTCGAGCATGATCTTGCGGAGTGCCCACAGCTTTGTACCTCCTGAGGTCTCAAGGCACGTGTAGAAGCGCATGGCGCGTCGCTAGTAGTTGGCTGCAGACTCAACAGGTCCCTGACAAAGGGAGTGAAAAGCACAAATGTGGGCGGCGCGGGTGGCGTGCGTCTCTGCAGCAAGCAAGGATAATGACAGGTCCCAGCCTCCACGTGGATCAGCATCGATGCCTGTGGCGACCTCTCCAAGGAACGAGCGGAAGTCTATGATGGTCTCGCGAGGCATGGTGTAGAGGAGCTTGCACATCGCCCTGGTCACTGTCAGAACCTGTGCTCGATCCGCAATCTGATACCGACTGTGGTAGTAGGGCCTCCCTCTAAAGTGGCCAAAACTTGAAAAGAGATCTCCCAACAGTCGAAACCGTCCTCGCTGACATACTGTGGGGAGGTGTCTCAAAATCCTTGGGTTGCCGCTCCGTAGGGAGAGCAACCGCACGTTGAGAAGGACGAGGGATGGGGAAGACACCGGGAAGAGGAAAGTCGCTGGGGTGGAGATCAGGAGAGGATTGAATCTCGGGAAGAAAGGAACAAGACGTGTGTGGGGACCGAGAACTCGTCTGGAGTTGGCGGAGATGCTCCTAAAGCATACAAATCTCACTCTCGTGAGAGCCGCCCTCCATACCTTGCATGTCGGGGTCTTCATCCCAAGGATCAAGAGAAGGTGGGTCGTGTCTTGCTCTTGTCACTGACGCTGGTGCTGACTACTGTGCGGAGGGTCCGATACCAACCGCTCCCTCGGAGATCTTCCGTGGGGCCGTGGACTGACCACGAAGAAGCTCAGTGAGCGTACAGCTGGCGTGAGTCTGCTGATGCTACAGACGACGTATCTCGTCCTGCTGGCTCCGCAGGTCCTCAATAGCTTGCGAGCGTGGGCTCATGACCCCTGAGTAGGAAGCAAAGGGATCTAGTGGTCTTTTGCCCTTATCACCGGCCGGAGCCATGTTGGCACTAAGTATGGGCCGGGATGTCAAGCTGGTTGGATTGCAGAACTGTCAGCGCTTCTTGGGGATTTGAAACGTTGGCAACGTTTGACTTTTTCCAACAAAAACTTTGAGCAAGTCAAGTGCTGAAGTCAGCACGAATCTGATGATGTCAGCAAGGAAAATGCTGATGTCGGGACAGCCCTCCCCCCCTTTTTTTGACAACCTTTGCAGTTGTTACCTTGCTACGCAGGGGGCGGCTGCTCCACAACAGCCGCGCGGAAGCTGCGCGGAAGCTCCACAACAGCTTCCGCTCAGCTCCTGCTGTTGTTCCGTCGGCACCTTCAGCAGCAGTCGCATGCCTCTGTGCACAGCAATGGCAACAGCTGCACGCTGCTGCTACTGTTGTTGCGCGCTGCGGCCGTTGCGCGCTGCTACCGACAAGTGCTCCTGCCGCCATGTGTTGTTGCTGCGCTGTTGCTCTATTGCACTATTGCTACAAGTGCTGCTGTTGCTGATGTATGCTACTGTTGCTGTTGCTCAATGCTACTGCTGTTGCCCGTCACTGCTACCGCCGCCGCTGCGTAGCGCTGCTACGCGTTGCTCCTGCTGCGCGCTGCTATTGTTGCGCGCTACTGCTGCCGCATGCTCCTGCTACTGCTGCCAGCGGCCTGCTGCCGTCGCTGCTAGTGGCTGCCGCCTGCTGCATCTATCGTGTGCTGCTCCTACCAGGTGCTACTAATGCACTCTCACGTTCTGAAGGTGGGTGACGTCGATGGTTATCGGGTGTCGTCGATCGGTCCCTGTGGATCGGCTGCAGCGGTGACGCTCACTGCTGCTGCCCTGTTGCGTCTCTACTGCGCAGCTCGGTGAGAAATTTCTCACCACTTTGATACCATGAGAAGATGCATGGAAGTTTCCTAACAACACAGCCGCTGACTAGGCGTCAGTGCCTTGTAAGACAGTGACGATAGTCACAAGTCGTACACACAACGGCAAGGGTCTGGCTAGGAAACACAAGGCAAAGTGTCATAATGCTTCAATAGCATTTGCAGAGAGAAATGAAAAATGAAAGGTCCATTGCATAAGTACCTTCCGCGGGGCACAGCGGGTGTCGCACGCGGCAGCACAATACCTGTCCTAAAACCAGCTCAAAACCACTATTTTGGCCGTAACCCAGCGCAGACATGACAGAACGTTACGCCGTCTGAACCTAGACATGCAGAATCACAAGCCAGACGCTACGACTGGTCACATGCATGCATCCGACATCAAACAATGGACACACAATGCAAAAACATGCAAATCGGGCCTATGGCCAGTCCACCGATAAACTCCTACGTGCTGTAGAAAACCTGCAGGACGTCCCGGGCAGCATCGAGAACTCTAGGACGGTAGTCGGTCAGCTCCAAGCTGGTTGTCCACCACCAGACAATGCACCGGTACCACCAGGGTTCGCATCAGGGATCTGCACGAGTATGGACACGGCCGAGTGGTCAGAGTAATCTTTAAAGGTGGACAACAACATCACAAATCACAACAAACGTCTAGGCCCCACGTTGATCCCTTTGTATGGGTGGCACAGATAACCAGATGGCTTTACCTCACTACCTTGTATATGGCTAGCCTTATTTCTGTGAGTCTGGATCCTGTCTGTAAGGGTGGTTGCTCTATTCCATGGCACGGTGTGTGCTCCTCCCTTCATCCATTCATGCTTGGACACACGACCCAGCCTAGCAACCTCTAGTGTGTTGGTTTTTGCACATCTCTCATTGTGCTATGTTGTGTCCTCCCGGCTTGTGTACATCGGCGTGTGGATGACTCACAGCGAGACTCGACTCTGCTGGAGTGTCGTCTGGTGGAGCCGTCGCTCGCTGAGGCCTACTCGCAGTTTGCTGGAGCCTCCTCCCTCCGGCGACATGCTCAGCTTGGTCGACAAGCCTCCTCGGTGGTCGGGCCACCGGCGGTCAGTGCCACCACAGATGCTGCCTGCATGAACCCAGCGGTAATTCTGACTGTGCCATTGCGTCTGCTGCATCATGCTCTGCCTAGGGTCCATGTCTCTTGCTGGGTGGCACTGTTTGGCATCATGGACCGTCGTAGACACTGCCTGGATTTGCGCAGCCATAACTCTTTGCTGCTGTTTTTCTAGCTGATTCTAGCTGTACGACTGCGTTCCCAGCGCCAGTATTATGGTATGGTCCAGTTTTTAGGCAAGACGGACGACGCCCTGGTTTTGGGCTGTCGGACGTCTGGCGGGCTAACCGAGAAAACCCTGCCTGCTAGAAAATAGGTCCATGACTATTTTCTGATTGGCTGGTTAGCTGAGTAACAACTTCTACACTAGTGGGGGGGAGCTAGAACTTGGAGGGGTCTCCCATTGTTGCTCATTCTTCACTCCTAATCAGTTACGTCCAGTTTTTAGCTGCTTTCTGGCGCTAACACTAGCGCGCACATTTCTGAGTAACAAACCCAAAGCTTCCAGACTTTGTCTCTAGTGTAGCAGACTGAGGGGGCAGCAGACTTAAGCAACGAGCATGGAAGCCAGCAAGCTGCTTCAACAATGCTGCTGCCCCAACCTGCTGCCTAGTTTTCTGTTTTGGTATCAGAGCCAGAGCGTAGCAGCAGCAGCAGACGACTGGTATACAGGTGCTTGACTACGCCGGCGGACCCCCCATATGCGCCAATGTAGGGGAAATGCTGTCAGATTTTTCCCGACAGCATTGACCTGCCTGGTGGAAGCGTAAAAATTTTTGCCACAGCCACTGGGCCAAAGGAAATGGTGCTGGATTTTTTTCCGACAGCACTAACCCCCACGCTGGACGCGAGGAGGTGAGCACCAGGCCATGTCAGGCGCTTGCTGGCGACGACGCACGTAGCGACGTCCTCCACGTGGAGTGGCTGGCCACAACAGCCCGCAGCAGCAGTAGCAGCAAGCAATTGCAGCAGGATCGAGATGCAGCGGTGCGCAACAGTAGCAGGCAGCAGCAGCAACTCGCATTAGGAGCAGCCCGCAACAACAGCCAGCAGTAGCAACAGCGAGCAGTAGCAGCAAAAACTACACCGAGTAGCACCAGCGGCGTGTAGCAGCAGCAACGAGCAGCAGCAACAATGAGCACTAGTGAGTAGCAGGAACAGCAACAGCAGTAACTGCTGCAACTGCCCGCAGACCGCTGCTCGCAACGACCAGCGAGCACTGAGCAAGCAACAGCGAGCAGCGGGCTCGCTGCTTGGAGCGAGTAGTGAGCTGGTGTGACGACCAAAATGAAAAAAAAATGGAGAAAAAATCCCCCACACCGCCAACAGCATTGCTGTTGCTGCACCCACTATAGCAGCCATAGGAGTTGTAGCAGCACGCAACAGCTTAGCAGCAGCTGCAGCTGCAGCAGCAGCAGTAGTCGTAGCAGCAGCAGCATTAGCAACAACAGTAATAACAGTAGTAGCAGTAGCAGTAGCAGTAGCAACAGCAGCAGCAACAGCAGCATGTGTAGCAGTTGTAGCAGTAGCAGTAGCAGTAGCAACAGCAGCAGCATCAGCAGCATGTGTAGCAGTTGTAGCCGCCGCAACTGCACCAACAATTGCAGTAGCAGCGACAGCAGCAGCTGCTACCATAGCAGATCAGCAGCAGTAGCAATGGCAGCAAGACCAGGAGCACTGACTGCAGCTGCATAGCAGCGGCTTCAGCAACGACCGTTGCTAA
Source organism: Penium margaritaceum (assembly GCA_023375785.1). Lineage (NCBI taxonomy): Eukaryota > Viridiplantae > Streptophyta > Zygnematophyceae > Desmidiales > Peniaceae > Penium > Penium margaritaceum. The sequence goes on from SZWC01020547.1 coordinate 36,291, forward strand.
TGTCAGCAGCCTTCCCCTGATGTCAGTGCTGACGTCACTACTGACGTCATCAACACAAAAAGAAACAAGAGAAAGGGGAGGGACTCCATAGCAGCAGCAATAGCAGATAACATAAACAGCAGCTGCTAACCTCAGTCGTCCTAGGCTAACGTCATTACTGACATGTATAGCACACAATAAAAAACTAGAGAAAGGGGCACCAATACCATGGCAAATAGCCCCACTAGGGAGGGGTCCTCCTCCGTTGGGGGGACCCCCAGGGGGGGTACCTCCTCCCTTTCCTTACAGCAGTAGCAGCAGCAGCAGTAGCAGTAGTAGTGGTAGCAGTAGCAGCAGCAGTCCACAAGCTCCGTCGCCGACGCCTCTGACCCCCTAGCCGCCATTCAACAACAGCTTGCCATGCTGACGCAGCAGCTTGCAGCACTACAGCCATCGGCCTCTCAGTCTCACACCAGTGGCCCGCCGCCTTTCATCTCTCCTGGACACGCAAGCCCTGTTGTGTCTACTACTACGCATTACCTTGTGCAGTTGCAGACTCAGTGCCAGCAGCAAACTGTGACCTCAATCCTAGGCCCCACTCTGGGTTGCTGGCCGTAGACCCAAGGACTTTGAGACGCCACCCCCGCCACTCGAGGCCGGCAAGCAGTTCCGGAGTTGGGAGCTCACCTTCCGCATCTAGGCGCAGGGTGAGGACTTGTGGACATACTACACCCTTCCGTACGACTCCACCTAGGCCGACCAGCAGTATGATGCTGGTCGCGCAGCATGCACTCTCGCCCTCGTCGCTCCTCCGGTGTCTCGCCTAGCCCTAGAGCCCTTCCTTGGCGACTCCACCTCTGGCGAGACACCAGACCCTGCTGCCGCGTGGCATGTTCTCACTTGTCCCAATCGTCTATCTAGCAAGGCTGAGACCAGCCGGCTGCTGTGGAAGTTCAACTCCCTACACATGGAGGAGACCGAAACGGTCACCGCCTACTAGCAGCGGGCTGAGGACATCCTCCGTCGCCTTGGCACCTCTGCTCCACCCCCTCTCGTCGCCCTCCTCACCATCAAGTACGGTGCCACCAGTGCGAGAGCGGACGTCTTTGTCCACTACTCCCAGGAGGTCCTCTCCACCATGGCGGCCCAGGGTACCCTCATGCCCTGGGCATACGAGCTCTTCCTCAGGATTGAGGAAGCTCATCTAAAGTGCCGCCTCCAGCGCAGAGAGGCCCTTGCCTCACTTGTCATCGCCTCCGTGGCCGTCGCCTCCCGTGCAACATTGACTTCCACCAGCTCCTCGTTGCTAAGAAAGAAGAAGCCTCAGGGCAAGAAGGGCAAGGGTCAGCAGCAATAGCCCGGCAGCAGTCCACTGGGTCTAGTGGCAGTGGCCTGGTCTGCCACAACTGTGGCCAGCCAGGACATGGGTAGTACAAGTGCCAGCTACCAACGGATGAGGTTCGTGTCATCACCACCATACGTCACCAGCGAGAGCGTTGTCTCGCCTCCGCCGCCGTCACTATCGCTGCCTCCAACGCCTCGACCCCGCCCAGTAGCTCCACTCCTACGACCGCGACCCCGGTCCTGGAGACGCCAGCTCCTCAACACCATCATCCGCAGCCATCGGCGCTACCGTTCCCTTCATCACCGCAGTCTTCCTTCTATCTGGGCTCCAACGCCGTCACTCCACACTCCGTCTACACTCTCGGGCCGTCCACGCGTGAGCGACAGTTGGAGCACTTCATTGCGCTCCAGCTCGGCCTGCCTCGCTCTTCCCCCCGGGGGAAGTGTGAGTTGCGTCACCTCTTGCTCGACCCCCTCGCCCTGCATGACTGAGACTGAGTTGCGGTCGTGCCCTGCCTCCTCGTCTGTCTTGCCGTCTCCCGTGGTCTCCCCTGTTCCCCTCCGTGACAACGTCGCATGGCTTGATGATTGGCAGTCTCGGTTCGCACCCCCTTACACCGCGTCCGCATCTCTTGCTTGTTACCATGTGACTGTTAGCGATCTGGCGACTCCAGTCCAGGACCCGACTGAGACTTGGATCATCGACTCCAGGGCCACGCATCACATGACAGCCTCTCGTGAGGCCTTCAGTATGCTTGGTCCTGTTGGCGATGTCTCTAGTGTCCAGACGGGCTCCGGCCAGGTGTTACGTGTCCGTGGCATTGGTGTGGTTTGTTTTCGTGGTCCTACCGGTGATGTCTTCTTGACCGATGTTCTTTTTATCCCCGGTCTTGAGCTCAGCCTCCTGTCTGTTACTGCCCTTGACCGCATGAGCATGGACGTTGTGCACTCACGTGGTGTTGGCACTATGTCGTTGCGTCCGTCTGGTCTTGTCGTTCTCCACGCCACCACCAGTGGCAACATGTGGCACGCGCCTCATCTGTCTTCACCTCCCTCTGTCGCCTCCTCGTCAGCCACCGCACGCCATGTGCTTGTCACCAGCACGCTTTCTCGGAGCACACCCATTTCTTGCACTGCCGCCTTTGCCACGTCCACTCTGTTGTCGTCGACAGCATGTTCCGTACCCAGCTGGCCAAGGGCCTTGACCCTGAGACTTTCCCTTTACAATGCCCCATGGAGTGCGTTGATTGCGCTCGGGGCAAGATGCACCGGTCGACATACCCTTTGTCCTCCTCCCAAATGTCCGCCCCTCTCGCCCTGGTCCATTCCGACGTCATGGTTCCTCTCCCTACTGCGTCTGTCGGAGAGCATGGCCGTTATGTCCTCACCCTCATTGACGACTACTCTTGTTACCGATGGGTCTTCTGTCTTCGGCAGAAGAGCGATGTCGCCTGTGCCATTCAGGACTGGCTTGTCCTTGCGTTGCGCGAGTGTGGTCGACCTCTTCGCCGCTTTCGCTCCGATCGCGACAATGAGTACATGGGCGAGACCACGACCTTTCTTGTCTTCCGCGGTGTCCACCACGAGACGTCTACGCCCTACACGCCCACCCAAAATGGCGTCTCTGAATAGTGGAACCGTACCATGGCCAATGCCATCCGCACCATGCGAGTTGAGTCTAGCCTCTCCGATGGCTTCTACTCTGAAGCCATGGCGCACATGACATGAGTCTGGAACCGGATTCCTCACGGATCCCGTCCCCGCCAATCCACGCCGTACCAGCACTGGTGCGGTCAGCGAGGCAACCTCCGCCCTGCTCGCGTCTAGCGTTCCGTGGCCATTGTGTGGCTGCCCGCCCCGCACCATGGCGGCAAGCTCACCCCCCCCGTGGGCGTCCCTGCACCTTTCTCGGTGTCTCTCGTCAGTCCAAGGCTTGGCGCTTCTGGGATCCCTCTCGACACTGCATCGTCGAGTCCCACGATGCCCTCTTCTTTGTGGGGCTGTTTTCGTGCGACCTCGTTTGCTCCGGCTCGTCCATGTCCCTCCCGTCGCGTGGGGGAGTGGTGAGTCCATCCTCCATCCTGCTGCTTCCGGGTGGTACATCACTTAGTCCCTTTGAGTCAGCAACCTCTGTCACGCCTGCTGGCTCCTCCGGGCCGACTGACCAAGATGCGCCCGCTGGCCCCTCCGGGCCGTCAACCCCACACGTGCCCGCTGGCCTCTCCGGGCCGGCGGTCCCAGCCGTGTCCAGTGGTCCCTCCGTGCCAGCCACCCCAGTCACATCCACTAGTCCTACCGGGCCAGTCGCCACAGTCATGCCCGCAGCCCCTCCGGGCCGGCGGCCCCAGTCGCGTCCGCTGGCCCCTCTGGGCCAGCCGCCGCAGTCACGCCCACTGGCCTCACCACGCCGGCGGCCCCAGTCACGTCCGTTGGCCCCTTCGGGGCAGCCATTGCAGTCACGCCCGCTGGCCCCTCCGGGCCGGCGGCCCCATTCGCGTCCACTGGTCCCTCCGGGCTGGCGGCCCCGTCTACCTCTGCTAGCCTGTTATGCTTGTTAGGCAAATCTCTTGCCCTACCGTGCTACACGCGTGGCCCATGCGGTAGCCTCCAACCCAGACCGTTGGTCAGCGTGCAGGCCGCACCACCTCGCCCTGTGGCGTCTCGGCCCCATGTCGCTCCACGTGTCTCTTCCACTCCTACGGTCGTGAGTGGGGACTCTGGCACAAAGGCCCTCAGCCTGACCTCTTTGGCTGTCATCGCAGACCTTCACCCAGGCTCTGCACTTGGCTACGCGATGCTCCATCACGAGCACCAGCATGCTATCATGGCTGCACTCGTACGCATCCCACCTGGAGCTCAAGACGCACACGCTCTCTCAGTCCGCTCCATAGCACGCCCGAAGGACCCAACCACCCTGCGTAAGGCTTGAGCCTCTCCTAAGGCTGTACACTGGGATGTTGCCTGCACAGACGAGCTCGTTGCTATCCGGTAGCATCACGTGTATGACCTCGTTGACCTCCCTCCAGGTCGGAAGGCCATTGGTGCCAAGTGGGTCTTTTGATGCAAATGGAAGCCCGACGCATCCCTGGACAAGTACAAGGCCCGCCTTACAACCAAGGGGTTAGCTCAGGTCCCTGGGGTCGATTACGACCAAATCTTTGCTCTAGTTGGCCAATTCTCCATGAGCTGAGCGCTTTTCATTCTGGTTGCCTAGCATGGGTGGGAGCTGCATCAGATGGACGTGAGCAACGCCTTCCTCCATGGTTCACTGGAGGGTGAGGAGCTCTACATGGTGCAGCCTCCAGGCTTCGACGACAGCACTTGGAGAGTCTGGCGGCTGCGGAAGGCCCTCTACGGCCTGAAGCAGTTGCCTCGGTACTGGAACAAGGAGATCAGTAGCACACTCCTTCGCGGTGGGCTTCAGCCCAGCACCGCTGACCCCATACTGTTCGTCATCCCGTCAGGCCAGACCCTTGCTGCTATCCTGGTCTACGTCGACGATCTTCTCATTGCGTCACCTGACATGGCTGCCGTCCAGCATGTCAAGGACCTGCTGCACACCACGTACAAGATGAAGGATCTCGAATCTGCCCGAGTCTTCCTGGGCATGGAGCTCCAGCATAATCGCTCCCACGGCATCCTGCATGTCCACCAGGCTACCTATGTGCAAACCCTGTCCACTCCCTTCGCCGAGCACCTGCCCCTCGTGCCCAGCGCATCTTCACCCATGTCTCGTGATGGTCAAGTGAAGTTGAAGAGTCCTGACCCAGCCATTGTGGGGGAGCCAGTTGACGTGACCACGTATCTGCGAGTCATCGGATCATTGTTGTTCTTGGTGACGATGACGCGCCCGGACATCGCGTTCACCTTCAACCTCCTGGCTGAGTTCTCTGGGGAGCAGCATCACCTCCACTTCGAGGCTGCAATCTGAGTATTGCGCTACATTGTCTCAACTCCTCGGCGAGGTCTCATGTTCCACCGCCAGCCGTCTGTCGTCGCGGTGGGCTACACTGACAGTGTCTGGGTCGGCAGTCCAGACGGTAAGACTCGCACAGGCAAGATCTTCCTACTCAGTGGCACGGTTGTGTCTGGGCGCAGTGGCAAGTAGGGGTGCATCGCACGCAGCACTGTTAAGGCTGAGTACGTGGCCCTTGGCTCAGGCGCGTGTGACAATGTGTGGTTGCGTCGTCTTTTGTCCGAGTTGCGTCAGTCCATCGCATCCATCACGTTGCATTGTGATAATGAGAGTGCCATGGCCATCGCCGACAATGACGGTGTGCATCACACACTCACAAAGCACATCAACGTTGAGTATCACTATGTGCGTTCGTTGTTGCATGACGTCAGCATCAGCAATGTGTGGGTTGAGATAGCACGGCAGTTGGCTGATTTCTTGATGAAGGCACTGAAGCGCGACTTGTTCAAGAAGGTTTTGAGTTCAGTCGGCATGCGTCCATGACTGGCTATCTTTGTCCCTATCTGCGTCTCTGTGTGCCTAGAGGAGTTTGGTTGTTGACTGTTTCTCTGCCCACACATGTACACTACGCTTGTGAGTCATGGGGGAGTGTTGGTTTTTGCGCATCTCTCATTGTGCTCTATTGTGTCCTCCCGGCTTGTGTACATCGGCGTGTAGATGACAGACGGCGAGACTCGACGTTGCTGGAATGTCATCCGGTGGAGCCGACGCTCGCTGAGGCCTACTCACAGTTTGCTAGAGCCTCCTCCCTTCGGCGACATGCTCAGCTTGATCGACAGGCCTCTAGGCGGTCGGGCCACCGGCGGTCAGTGCCACCACAGATGTTGTCTATATGAACCCAGCGCTAATTCTGATTGTGCCATTGCGTCTGCTGCATCATGCTCTGCCTAGGGTCCATGTCTCTTGATGGGTGGCACTGTTTGGCATCATGGACTGTCGTAGACACTACCTGGGTTTTCGCAGCCATAACTCTTTGCTGCTATTTTTCTAGCAAATTTTGGCCGTACGAATGCGTTCACAGTGCCAGTATTATGGTATGGTCCAGTTTTAAGGCAAGACGGACGACGTCCAGGTTTTGGGCTGTCGGACGTCTGGCGGGCTCACCGAGAAAACCCAGCCTGCTAGAAAAAAGGTCCATGACTATTTTCTCATTGGCTGGTTAGCTGAGTAACAACTTCTACACTAGTGGGGGGGAGCTAGAACTTGAAGGGTCTCCCATTGTTGCTCATTCTTCACTCCTAATCAGTTACTTCAAGTTTATAGCTGTTTTCTGGCGCTAACACTAGCGCGCACATTTCTAAGAAACAAACCCAGAGCTTCCAGACTTTGTCTCTAGAGCAGCAAACTGAGGGGGCAGCAGACATAAGCAACGACCATGGAAGCCAGCAAGCTGCATCAGCAACGTTGCTGCCCCAACCTGCTGCCTAGTTTCCTTAAGTGTGGTTTGTTGTTTAGTGGTTAGTGCGGCTACTTACTGATTTCTGATCCTGTTGGGGCCATGTCGCCTGACCTTTCTGGAAATAGTCACTCTTGGTTTCATCCAAGAGGTATGGCTTGACCAAAGGAGTGGAGGCAAGCTTCACCTCGTGTGTGATGCACGGAAAGGCTCGCTTCAGTTCCTGAGCCAAGATGCTGCCTACCAGACTGTAGAAACTATACCGTTCTTGGTGTTGGTTTTTTCGCTTCTCTCATTGTACTTTGTTGTGTCCTCCCAGCTTGTGTACATTGGCGTGCAGATGACTGACGACAAGACTTGATGCCGCTGGAGTGTTGTCCGGTGGAGCCGACGCACGCTGAGGCCTACTCACAGTTCGCTAGAGCCTCCTCCCTACGTCAACGTGCTCAGCTCCATCGGCAGGCCTCCTTGGCGGTCGAGCCGCCGGCGGTCACTGCCTACGCAGAGGCAGTCTGCGTGCTTGTGGTGCTGGATCTGACTGTGCTGTTGTGTCTACCGCGTCATGCTCTGCCTAGGGTCCATATTTTACATTGCGGGGAACTGTTTGGCACATTGGACCAGCGTAGGCTCTACCTGGGTGCGGGCAGTCATAACTCTTTGCTGCTATTTTTCTAGCTGTTTCTGACCGCATGGTTGCATTTGCAGCGTCGATATTATGGTATGGTCCAGTTTTCAGGCAAAACGGATTACGCCCGGGTTTTGGGCTGTCGGCCGCCTGGCACGCCTCACTGAGAAAACCTGCCAGCCTGAAAATAGAGCTATTTTCTGATTGGTTGGTGATCTGAGTAACAAGCTCTACAGAGCTGGGGGGAGCTAGAACTTGGTGGAGTCTCCCATTGTTGTTTATTCTTGATTGCTAATCAGTTACTTCCAGTTTTCACCTCCTTACTGGCGCTAACACTGGCACGCGCATCTCTGAGTAACAAACCGAGAGCTCACAGACTTAGACTCTAGAGCAGCAGACTGAGGGGGCAACAGACTTAAGCAACGAGCATAGAAGTCCGCACGCTGCATCAAGAACACTGCTGCCTCAACCTGCTGCATAGATTCCACCTTGGTATTAGAGCTAGAGCATAGCAGGAGCAGAGGAAGACTGGCGTACATGTGCGAGACAACGCAGGCAGACCCCTATACGCGCCAGTGCAGGAGAAATGTTGTCGGATTTTTTTCTGCAGCATTGACTCGCCTAGTGGCGGCGTAAGATGTTTTCCCACGGCCACTGGGCCAAGGGAAATGCTGCCAGATTTTTTCGGCAGCATTGACGCGAGGAGGTGAACGGCAGGCCACATCTGACATCAACAAACGACGACACACGTCACCCAGGTTTAGGATTGGCACCAGCAAGCAGTAGCAGCAGCAGCAGAAGCGATAGGCAATCGCAGCAAGCAGTGCCAGCAGCAACAAGCCGGAGCTGCGTGCAGCAGCAACAACTGTCACAAGCAGCAGCTCGCAGCAGGTTGCAGCAGCAGCAGCCCGCAGTGGCAAGTAACATTGACGGCCAGCAGCAGCAACAGTAGCAGCTGGCTGCAACAGCAGGGACGAGCCGCTGCTACCCGCTGCCTGCAGCTCGTCGCGAGCAGCGAGCTACAGGCAGCAAACTCGCTCCTCGCTGCAAGCAGCGGGTTGCTAGCAGCGAGTAGTGAGCCCGCTGCTCGCTGCCCGCTACCTACAGCGAGCAACGAGCTTGTTGAGAAGAAAGAGAAAAACAAACACACCGAAAAAAATCCCCCACCCGTCAACAGCTGCCTTAGCTGTTGCTGCAGCCGCAGCAGCTCGCAGCAGTAGTAGCAGCAGCAGCGGCATCAATAGCAGCAGCAGCAGCATCAGTAGTAGTAGCAGCTGCAGCAATAGTAGTAGCAGTAACAGTAATAGCAGCTTCTGCTTCAACAGCACCAGCCGCATCTGCAGTAGCAACAGCAGCAGTTGCAGCAGTAGCGGCCTCGGCAACAGCCGCTGCTGACGTCAGTAGTTGTTCAGCTGACGTCACAGCTGACGTCGTCAACCAAAAAAACTCAAGCATATGCCACCAGGGGCACAAAATGCGCATGCCCTCGCTGTCCACCCCAGTAAGTGACCAAAGGACCCAGCCACCCTACGCGAGGCTCGGGCGTCTCCGGAGGCTGCACACTGGGAAGCGGCGTGCGCCGACGAGCTAGCTGCCATCCGGCAACATCACGTCTAAGAGCTCGTCGACCTTCCCGGCGGAAGTGGAAGCCAGACGGGTCTGTGGACATGTACAAAGCCCGTTTGACGGCCAAGGGATTCGCTTAGATACCTGGGATCAATTATGACCAGATCTTCGCACCAGTCGGTCGGTTCTCCACCCACCGGGCGTTGTTCAGCCTGGTTGCACAGCATGGGTGGGAACTCCATCAGATGGATGTGAGCAACGCCTTCCTCCATGGCTCAATGGAGGGCAAGGAGCTCTACATGGTGCAGCCTCCAGGCTTTGACGACAGCTCTGGAAAAGTCTAGAAGCTGTGAAAAGCCGTCTATGGCTTGAAGCAGTCACCGCGATGCTGGAACTAGGAGATCAGTCGTACGCTTCTGAGCGGCGGCCTCCTTCAGAGCTCTGCCGATCCCGTGCTTTTCATTAGCTCGCGAGGTCAGACGCTTGTTGCCGTCTTGGTCTATGTCGGCGACCTGCTCATTGTATCACCGGATGTGGCTGCCATCCAACGGGTCAAGGACCTACTGCACGCCGCCTACAAGATGAAAGACCTCGGGCCAGCGCGATTCTTTCTGGGCATGGAGCTTGAGCATGATCGCTCCGCGGGCATACTACATGTCCATCAGGCTGCCTACGTCCGCACCCTCTCCGGATGCTTCTCTGAGGACTTGTCCCTTGTGCCGAGAGCATCCTCACACATGTCGCCCGATGGTCAGGCAATGCTCAAGAGCTCCGATTCAGCTGTGGTGGGGGAGGCAGTAGACATGACCGCGTATTTGCACGTCATCGGGTCACTAATGTTCCTGGCAACGATGACACGTTCAGACATCGCGTTCGCCGTCAACCTCCTCGCTCACTTCTCTCGCATCACCTCCACTTCAAGGCCACGATCCGAGTACTGCGTTATGTCGTCTCGACTCCACGGCGAGGTCTCATGTTCCACCGACAGCCATCTGTTGTCGCGGTGCGCTACACCAACAGTGACTAGGCCGGCAGTCCAGACGGTAAGTGCCGCACAGGTTGGATCTTTCTGGTTGGCGACACAGCGGTTTCCTGGCGTAGTGGCAAGTAGGGGTGCATTGCACGCAACACCGCTGAGGCTGAGTACATAGTCCTTGGTTCAGGCGCATGTGAGAGCATGTGGTTGCGTCGTCTGTTATCTGAGCTTCATCAGCCCGTCGCGTCCATCAGGTTGTATTGTGACAATGAGAGTGCCATGGCCATAGACTCTAGATATATCGCCGACAATGACGGTGTGCATCATACACGCACAAAACACATCAATGTTGAGTATCACTATGTGCATTCGTTGTTGCATGATGGCAGCATCAACATTGTCTGGGTTGAGACAGCACGACAGTTGGCTGACTTCTTGACCAAGGCATTGAAGCACGACTCGTTCAATAAGGCTGTGATTTCAGTCGACGTGCATCCGTGAGCTGCACCCTTTGTCCTCGCTTCCGCATCCATGTGCCCTGGGGAAGTTTGTCCGTCGCATGTGATGCTGCCCGCCCATGTGCACTGCGCCTGTGAGTCATGGGGGAGTGTTGGGTTTTTTTGCGTCTCTCATTGTACTCTGTTGTGTCCTCCCGGCTTGTGTATATTGGCATGCAGATGACTGACAATGAGACTTGACGCCGTTGGAGTGTCGTCTCCTGGAGCCGACGCACGATAAGGCCTACGCGCAATTCGCTGGAGCCCCCTCCCTACGTCAACATGCTCAGCTCCATCGGCAGGCCTCCTTGGCGGTCGAGCCGCCGGCGGTCACTGCCTACGTAGAGGTTGTGTGCGTACTTGTGGTGCTGGATCTGACTGTGATGTTGTGTCTACAGCATCATGCTTTGCCTAGGGTCCATATTTCACATTGCGGGGCACTTTTTAGCACATTGGACCAACGTAGGCACTACCTAGGATTGGGCAATCATAACTCTTACTACTATTTTTCTAGCTGTTTCTGACCGCATGGTTGCGTTCGCAGCGTGGGTATTATGGTATGGTCTAGTTTTCAGGCAAAACGGATGACGTCCGGGTTTTGGGCTGTCGGCCGTCTGGCAGGCCTCACTGAGAAAACCTGCCAGCCTGAAAATAGTGATATTTTCTGATTGGCTGGTGATCTGAGTAACAAGCTCTACAGAGCTGGGGGGATCTAGAACTTGGAGGGGTCTCCCATTGTTGTTTATTCTTGATTGTTAATCAGTTACTTCCAGTTTATAGCTGCTTTCTGGCGCTAACACTGGCGCACACATTTCTAAGCAACAAACCCAGAGCTTCCAGACTTTGTCTCTAGAGTAGCAAACTGAGGGGGCAGCAGACTTAAGCAACGACCGTGGAAGCCAGCAAGCTGCATCAACAGCGCTGCTGCCCCAACCTGCTGCCTAGTTTCCTCAAGTGTGTTTTGTTTTTTAGTGGTTGGTGTGGCTACTTACTTATTTCTGATCCTGTTGGGGCCATGTTGCCTGAATTTTCTGGAGACAGTCACTCTTGGTTTCATCCGAGAGGTATGGCTTGACCAAAGGAGTGGAGGCAAGCTTCACCTCGTGTGTGATGCACGGAAAGGCTCGCTTCAGTTCCTGAGCCAAGATGCTGCCTACCAGACTGTAGAAACTGTACCGTTCTTGGTGTTGGTTTTTTCGCTTCTCTCATTGTACTCTGTTGTGTCCTCCCAGCTTGTGTACATAGGCGTGCAGATGACTGACGGCGAGACTTGACGACGCTGGAGTGTCATCCGGTGGAGCCGACGCACGCTGAGGCCTACTCGCAGTTCGCTAGAGCCTCCTCCCTACGTCAACGTGCTCAGCTCCATCGGTAGGCCTTCTTGGCGGTCGAGCCGCCGGTGGTCACTGCCTACGCAGAGGCAGTCTGCGTGCTTGTGGTGCTGGATCTGACTGTGCTGTTGTGTCTACAGCGTCATGCTCTGCCTAGGGTCCATGTTTCACATTGCGGGGAACTGTTTGGCACATTGGACCAGCGTAGGCACTACCTGGGTGCAGGGCAGTCATAACTCTTTGCTGCTATTTTTCGAGCTGTTTCTGACCGCATGGTTGCATTTGCAGCGTTGGTATTATGGTATGGTCCAGTTTTCAGGCAAAACGGATTACGCCCGGGTTTTGGGCTGTCGGCCGTCTGGCACGCCTCACTGAGAAAACCTGTCAGCCTGAAAATAGAGCTATTCTCTGATTGGCTGGTGATCTAACTGACAAGCTCTACAGAGCTGGGGGGAGCTAGAACTTGGAGGAGTCTCCCATTGTTGTTTATTCTTGATTGCTAATTAGTTACTTCCAGTTTTCACCTCCTTACTGGCGCTAACACTGGCACGCGCATCTCTGAGTAACAAACCCAGAGCTCACAGACTTAGACTCTAGAGCAGCAGACTGAGGGGGTAGCAGACTTAAGCAACGAGCGTAGAAGCCCGCACACTGCATCAACAACACTGCTGCCTCAACTTGCTGCATAGATTCCAGCTCTTGGCTCCAAGTGAAGTGCGAGCTTGCATCCATGGGGTGGTTTGCCTTCTTACTCTCGCACTCTCTCCCTCTCATTTGCCTCCACAAACTACACTTTGTCGGTGAAAAGTCTAGTCCAGATTACCAGGAAGGTCAGGCGGTATGTTGAGATCCAAGTTGGCTGAAGTGGAGTTGTATTCAACCGAAACAAAGCCACCACATTGACTTACATCCTTGCAAGTGGATGAAGATGAAGCAATTTGACTTGCAGTAGAGAATGTATTGTGGACGTATGTCATGTTTCAAGGACTCGACACCTCCACCTTGACACGGTTGCAGGACACCATGCCATTACTACTTTGCTGTACTTTGAACTGAGATTACCACTTGTTGGTGGTTTCACAAAGCCCTGCATGCCATGCACATCATATGTTAAGCGTCTGAT
>SZWC01020548.1:19339-31551 GCA_023375785.1 Penium margaritaceum
CCCCCCCCCCAGACGTTGAAGTGTATTGCGGAGGTGTATCGGGTAGTGTATCTAGAGGGGGACCGAATTGATACACAAGTGTATTCATACAATTTTGTACAATAGTGTGTGGACTAGCGATACACTCCCTGATACACCCGCCCAATACACCCGGGGTGTATGCGGAGGGGGGAGGGGAATACAGTGGAAAAAGTTGGGCGGGGGGCTCCGATTGAAGAGTTGTTACTTCATTTGAAACAAATCAATAAAGCAGTTTGTGAGCAATACGGAAGTTGTTTGCACTTGTGTCGGACATTTTTATATCCTCCGTGAACTGTTGATTCACAATGATTGACGAGTACGATGAGCTAGTAACTAGTCAATTAATAATACAAAAGTGTATTTTTTCTCATGTGTACCAGATACACTTTCTGATACACTCACCAAATACACTTTCTACTTTGGGGGGGGGGGGGAGGAGGGGCTCATTGACCCCCCCCCCCCAAAGTTGAATTGTATTGCGGGGGTGTATCGGGTAGTGTATCTGGAGGGGGACCAAATTGATACACAAGTGTATTCATACACTTGTATACAATGGTGTGTGGACTAGCGATACACTGCACAATACACCCGCCCAATACACTCGGGGCATTGGGGGGGAGGGGATCGCAAAATACACAAGTGTACATATTTTCCATTGTCCACGATACACTCCCCGTTACAGTCCCAAGATACATTCGGATCTCTAGGGGAGGGGGGGCAGAGTCGACTTTGACCAAATAACAGGTACGGCCCTCTCAAACAATGGGAAACGACGATAGTCGTCCGACAGTCTTACAGTATTAGTCATCTATATCTTGGTACATGCTGGAAAAAACCTGGGTCTAACATATGTAACCAAGACGACTTCGCAATCCATACATATGCCAGAAAAAGTGCAAACAAGTTTTGTTTGCAATCAATACCAGATAATATTTTATCTTAAACAAAATGGATAATGATGATTCTAGAACATGGTACTAAACTTGCACACTAAGATAGAAGTGGTGTGAAAATTGAATACATGCGAGCAAACTTCTAGGAAGTGACGATGTTAGAGGACTACTATATATAGGTTATGAAGTGTATAAAAGTGGGATGATTAACCATAACTCCATGAATGATCTGTTTTTAGAAATTCAGTAGCACAGTTTGTTTGCCCCCATTTTCTGTCAATTTTTCTTCAAATGGAACCCCTTGAGATTTTAATGGGTTTCATGCAAGAATTGGCTATTCATCTTACTATTGGACGCCTTCAAACTTCTTCAGAGAAGAAGTTTGGAGGCGTCTGATGAATATGTGAGTTCCAGAAAGTGAAAAACATAGGTATCTCGATAAAAATCATCTGGCATGACAGTTGCATAGAGGATGTTTCACAGGTTTCATCTCACTTTACGGAACTCAATTCGGAGTCCGTTTGAGTGAGATATGGATTTCCAACGTTTGGAGATCATGGGTCGGGTTCAAGTGACGACCTGAGCACTTTGAGCTCAAAAGGCGGCAGGATTATTGGCCAGGACAGCTGAGAGCGGCCTTCAAGGAGAAAAGACGGCTGGAGGGCATCCAGGAGAATTCAAGGAAGGACCAGTCCACGATTATTGGCTGTGCAGGTCGTACGAGACATAATTCTCATGTGTGACAAGGTGACTACTGCTCATCCCGTTAGGCTAGGAGTGTGCTAGAGGGTCAACTTTGATAGAGTGGATCTCAATGCTCCCTTGGCCAAATGAGACATACAAGAGCTTGTTAGAAAGCTGTGCTGATGTACGTTCTCAATTAAGAGTCAACCAGACATTTGAATTCTCTGCAGTTCTACATTCGCTTCCGTAATTTCTGTCTGTGCAACCTGCAACTCCCTCTCACAAACAGTTGGTCCTTCCTAGGCGGCTCTTGGTGAGCCTGATCACCTCCCTGAGGGCTTTCCCAGCTTCAATCAGTGGTATCAGAGCTAAAACAAGGCTTTGTCTCATCCTTGAGGCATTCTTTGCACCCTGTTGTGTGACAGAGTCGTTTGGGGGCTAAACGTTGCACTACCATGGCGACATCTGCTTCTGTGGTGGTCGGTGCCAACATTGCCAAGTTCGAAGGTAAGAACTTCTACAACTGGAGCAACAACATGAAGATGGTGCTGATGGAGAAGGGTCTCTGGAGCCAGGTGGATGAGAAGGAGAAGGAACCAGCAGAAAGCTTCCTCTCCCCTGTCGAGGCCCGTAGCTACCACGAGAAGCGTGACTGCGCCCTCGCCACCATCTACCTCCTCCTCGCCGAACGGCAACAACTCCTCTGCAGTGGCATCCTCACGCCAAAGGAGGTTTGGAAAAAGCTTGATTTTACCTATGCTTCCAACTCAATCCTCATGAATATGCAGCTGCATCGTTGCTTTCACACTGTGAAGATGGATGAGTCTGGATCCATGATTGACTACATCAACATGGTGATGTCTCTCTCTGACCAGCTTGCTGTGAGTTAGGACCCTGTCAAGGAGCTTGTGCTCATGCTAACCATCCTATCTGGCCTTCCTAGTAGCTACACTCAACTCATTGTTGCCCTGGACCAGCGCAGCAACAAACTCTCCCTCAATGATGTGGAGGAGGGCCTGCTGTTTAAGGAGGAGCGGCGCAAGGGAGAGGAGGGTGGAAGCGGACTGGACGTCGCTCTCATCACCAACTCTGGTCATGGGAGTGGTGCTGCACCAACAAGGGGCAATGATGGAGGAAAGAAGAAGAAGGGGAACTGCAAGTACTGCAAGCAGCTAGGCTGTTGGGCGCGCAAATGCCGGAAGAAGAAGGCGGACCTTGCGGCTGGAGTGGGAGTGGAAAAGAATTCGACGCTTCCGCGAACACAGCAGATTGGGAGAGTGGATTCGTGACAACCATCCGGGTTCTGCACGTCTCTGACAACACCGCCTTCTTTTGGATTATCGACTCGGGAGCCACACGGCACATGACGTGTTGTCGGGAGTGGTTCGTCGTACACACTGCCATCGAGCCTCGTCGCGTGTACATGGGGGAAAATCATGTACAAATGGCAGTTTGGGAGGGTGAGATAGTGTTTTTTCCTTCCGTTGAGGGCAAGAACATGGAACGTTGTGTGAAGGGGGTGTTCCATGTTCCTTGGCTGGCAGCTAACCTCCTCTCTGTCTCATCTCTCATCTCCGAGGACATGTAGGTTCGCTTTGAGAATGGTGGCTGCGCCATCTTTGCACTTGCAGGCCACGTGCTTGCAAAAGCAGACAAGGAGGATGGCCTTTACGGCCTCTATGTTGCATCGGGGAAGGAAGCCGACTCAGCGTTGGCGGTGAGAGAGGGAAAACACGACAGCGGCCTGTGGCACCGCCGGCTTGGTCACCTCGGCTTTGGCGCCATCATCTCCATGCAGTAGATGGTCCGTGGCCCGGAGCTCAAGGGCGTGAAGTAGCCTGGTGCATCGGTTTGTGAGAACTGCATTGAAGGGAAGCAAGCCCGTGCTGCTTTCACGGGGGAAGGGAAGGAGGCGGCTGAGCTTCTCTCACTCGTTCACCTTGATTTGTGCGGTCCAATGTCATCACAGTCCTTGTCCAGCAAGTTGTACTTTGTCACGTCCATTGATGACAAGTCAAAGAAGACGTGGGTGTCCTTCCAGGCTGGCAAAGATGAGTGTTTTGATGCTTTCAAGGTGTGGATTGCTGCTGTACAGAATGAGAGTGGCAGGTGGTTGAAGGTGCTTTGCACCGACGGTGGAGGAGAGTACCTCTCCAACGACTTCCGCACCTTCCTCAAGCGTCGTAGGATCAAGCACAAGGTCACCCCACCTNCCCTTACCCGTTCCCTCAGCGCCTAATGCCCCACATTCCCCTACTGCTTTGCTATCCCACTAACGCCCACCATGCCTCAGCCTCTTCCCTGCCTTCTTACTACTCTCAGCCACACCAACAGCTTTGGTAGTGGCAGCAGCTGCCTTCTTCTTTGCCTTGCTGGACTGAGCAACAACCGATTTTGCACGAGCTGCAGATCCAGCACCTGCAACATCCCCTGCAACAATTCCAATGGCGGAGCCACCACCTGCCATACTGCGCAATGCAGGCCTAGACTTGCTGGCATTGGCGGTTACACCTGAAGTTCCGGCACCAGAAGAAGTGCCTGCACCATCTCCACCTGCATCTGCATCAGCAACATCAGCAGCTGAAGTGCCAGCACCTCCATCAGTGCCAGCACCATCCTCTGAAGTGCCCTCCCCTGCACCACCTTCCTCCTCACCCTCCCCACCTTCCTCTTCTGCACCCTCTCCAGCACCATCTTCCTCCTCCACTCCTTCTCCCACTCCTGAATCTGCCACCTCCTTGTCACGCTCATGGGGATTACCGCCAGATGCCACATCCTCAATGTCAGCCCTTGTGCAAATGGCCCTGGCAAAGGACGCAGGCTCATCTGCTGCTGCACGCTTGCCCTTTTCCTGCTGCTGCTGCTGCTGCTGCTGCTCCCCGTCCTTCTCCCCCTCCTCCTCATCCTCACCATCCACAAACACCTCCTCCTCCTCCTCCATCTCGTCGCTTTCCTCCTCTCCCTCTGCAGCCTCCTCCTCCTTCTGAACATCTTCCACCAGCTCACCGTTCTCCTCCGAGTCTGAATCGTCCTTGGCCATCCAGTCAGTCTTGCAGCGGCAGACACGGGCCTTGTACAGGCGGCGGAGGCGCACATTGCACCGGACCAGCATCTCCAGAGTCTGGACGCTGAGCCTGTTGCGCCGAGCTGTGCGAATCAGCTCGTGTGTAGAAAAGGCGCGCTCACAGTCGGAGGAGGCGCACGGCTGTGACAGAAGCTTCATGGCCAGCTCGCGCAAGGTGGGCAGATGAGCAAGGTGGAGCGAAGCCCACTCGTATGTTGGCAGTGTGCCAGCCACACGTGCCTTGTCACTGAGGCGTTTTGTTGTTAGTGGAATGACGTCCACGGTGACACGCCCGAGTTGGAAAGCCTCCAGTTCAGCCTGCAGAGCTGCTTGCTTGGCCTCGGGCACCAGGCAGTCAATGACGGCAGCCCACGCCTGCACCATGCTGACATCATCCCCCAGATCATTCCCATAATGCGTGGGATGCACACGTCGTGCCACGGCATACAGAGGACAAATCATGTCATTGGTCCAACGGCTTTTCAGCCGCTCCATGGCATGCTTGACATGACCCGCAGCAACCTTAGCAGGCTTCTTCCCCCGCGGCTTCCCCAGTGCCTTCAGCTCAGCCGTGCAGTCCAGCAATGCCTCATAGATTTCCCCTGCCTGCCCACCCGGCTTGTCAGCAATGCGCAGAACAGTCACAAAGGGGGTCAGCAGGTCACGAAGCTGACGCACTTGAAGCCAAATCACATGCCGACGGACAATTCTACGCACAACTTTCTTCCTCTCACAGAACAGGCCGTCCCTCTGCTTCCCCATGTCCTTCCATGCAGCATGATTGACCAAATTGAGGAGGAATGGCCTCATGTCGATGAGGCGTTGCAGCATTGTGTGTCCTGACGCGAAACGAGTCTCACAACGTGGCAAAAGGACACGAACTCCACTCTGCTGCTTCAATCATGTGCGAGGCATGTCATTGTTCCGGAAAAAGGCAATGACTTTCTCAGCCCTTGACACGACGGAGGCACCCCATTCAATTATGCACACGTCCTTCATGCAAAGGTCTACGTTGTGCGCACAACAACCCTGCCACATCACACGCGGGTACTTTCCTTTGAGGTCCTGAAATGTCCTCTTGTTGACGGCTGCATTGTCGCACACGACGCTCACCACATGCCGCTCCCCAACCTCGTTGATGGCGTCCTCTATCATCATGGCGACGTGGGAGGAGTTCCGGACGCTGCCACTTGCATCACGGGAGAAGATGTGGCAAGCTCCCTTCNCTGGTCGCACCAATCGTCTACTGCCACGGTTGCACCGTAAATGGCCCACCCCTTCTTCAGCGGCGCGTCCTCTGCTTCAAGGCGCTCATCAATCTTGGGCAGAATGTTGTCCATCACTGTCGAGCGGCTAGGGAGGCGGAAGGAGGCGTTGCTTGCGCGAGCCTTGTTGATGACCTTGTTCCACAACGCCTTGCGCGTGAAGGAAATGGGCAACGCGGAACACGCCATGAGCTCGACGATGGCGACTTGTATCTGTGCGTTTGCCGCGTTGTCGCAGTGAGGCCGAATGCTGGTTTGGATCATGCCAGCCATCCTATTCACGTCCACCAGCCGGACACGTTGGTGCTACTGCATCTGCGGTTGCAACTGCTGCTGCTGCTGCTGCTGTCGCTGATCACGCAGGTCTCTGGCACGCCGAAGCTCATCTTCCTGCTGCTGCGACGGATCCCTGCTGCCACCACCGTCGACACCAGAGGGCCCTCCGAGGCCGTACAAGTCGTCATCGCTGTCGGCTGGTTCCCCGGCTCTCTCCAGCGCCTCCGCACGCTGACGTGACTCAAATAGCTGGTGCCATGACACCGGCTTTGACGTTGTGTCCCAGGATTCGCCCAGTCCGTTGTACAGACGCACGTCCACTGGCTTCCAATCATTTGGAGGACGTGGAAACCGTGGCATGCCAAGGGCGTCAGCGGCAAGAGGTGGCACGTGCTCGCATGTCCCGACGTTGCCATTGTTCTTGCCGAAATGGCCCCTTATCCTGTCACACGTGCCACTGAGGATGATGCCGCAGGACTCGCAAAAAAAGCCAGGCTTCTTTGACGGCGTCGGGACTGGGAGGCAGTGGCAGGACAAGGCGAGGGTGAGCATGTCGCCATGGAGCCGGCCGGACGGAGGGGGGTTGAACTCCGGGTTCAAAAAGCGCAAAGACGTCGCCGCGGAAGTTGAGGACGGGAGCATGGAGGAGCTCCGTCCGGACGACGACATGGTGCTCATGGCTCTCCTGGGAGCCATGGCGAGCGGGAGTGGCTGCCTAGGAGGCGCAGGCCTCCTGGCCGTAGCCTAAGTGTCAAACAACAGCAGACAACAAAGGGGGGTGGTGTAACTGGGCAGGTTCAAGCGAGGCTCGACGCGAGACAACTCGTCGAGCCCTCTCGCGTCGAGGCCGGCTCCGTAGTGCGTGTCACAAACATGGGGGGGGGGATAATCACAAACCTGGAGGCCAGGTTAGTGAAGGTTTGCGAACCATTCACCTTTCAAACGAGCAATTAAAAAACAGTGTTTTGTACAATTAACGATATTACAGCCAGATATCATCCACAGTGCCATGTGGCAACCTCGTTGGGCCACATGCTGACCTGCCTTCCAGCGCATCAGAACAACGCCTGCCTCGTTAGTCGATGCATCCCTGCATGAACCAACGAGGTTCTTTGATTGGCTCATGAACGATTCCTTAGCATGATCAAGCCCCATTATCCTCTCATCACATATTGCGGCTACATACGGCGTACTGATATCTATGGGGGTGCACGCGAGTCTTGAACCGGATTTCGGTAATTTTCCACCCCCCCCTCCTCGAGCGCCGGCCTCGATTCGGACAGTGTGTGTCCAGGTTTGCAGAAAATTGGCCGAAATGCCACATCGGTGCCACATCGCGGTGGACCGCGGTGCCGTGGCCTTGGTGGTCCGACCACATCGGCACCCCGGGACAACATGGCCCCACCTGGAACACCGCAGTTGAACGGCGTGGTTGAAGGCACAAACCGTATGCTCATGGAGCGTGTTCGCAGCATGCTCCAAGACGCGGAGCTCCCGCCAACCTTTTGGGCAGAAGCGGTCAACACTGCTCTGTTCTTGAAAAACTGGAGCCCTATGCGCGCTGTGCAGTAGATGACACCGGAGGAGGGCATGGGCAGGTCGCAAGCAAACAGTGGCGCACCTGAAAGTTTTTGAGTGTGCTGTATTCGTACACATGCCTGCGGACAGCCATAACAAGCTGGACGCAAAGTCGGTGAAGGCCGCCTTCCTCGGCTACAACACCATGGGATACCACCTCTACAACCTCACCGCACGCAAGATCACCCCGGCCGTGAGGTTGTCTTCAAAGAGGATGTCAAGGGCTGGACTTGGAGCCCTATGTTGACAGATCCACTTGCTCCTGCAGTTGTACCAGAAGTGGGAGAAGATCCGGTAGCAGAAGAGGGTGGTGCGGTAGATGGCGGTGACAGCAGTAACGACAAGGAGGTGGAGGGAGCTGAGAAGGAGAAGGAACCAGCAGCCGAATCTGATGAGGAGGAGCAACAAAGCAACATACAGCAGCTGCCACGATGGTCCGCCCGCAGCAACAAAGGTGCAAAGGACAGTGGGGAGCCGCTGAGGCGATCCGAGCGCCTTGCAAGAAAACAGAGGCCGCTGAACGAGCTGGTGAACCTGTGCACTTTTTCATCTTCACAGGAGTCCTCTGACCTCGAGATTCTTTACCTCACCGTCACCGATGTCCCAGCAACATTTGCTTAAGCCATGAGCAGTGCCAAGGCGGCAGATTGGCGTGCCGCAGCAGACTGGCCTGCCGCAGCAGATTGGCGTGCCGCAGCAGGAGTATGGTGCGCTCATGAAGAACGGCACTTAGACCTTCAAGGAAGCTCCACGTGTCAGCCGGGTGATTCGGATGTCGGTGGATCTTCAGGCGCAAGAGTGGTGCGGATGGTAAGGTGCTCAGGTACAAAGCACGGTTGGTTGCAAAAGGGTATGCGCAGACTGAGGGTGTGGATTACAATGAGACATTCGCACATGTGGCAAAGTTCTCACCCATCCGATCGATCCTCGCTCTTGCTGCTGCTATGGACTGGGAGGTGCACCAAATGGATGTGACTTGTACATTTTTGAATTGTGACCTCGAGGAAGATGTGTACATGGAGTAGCCGGAGGGGTATGTGGTGGGGGGAAAGGAGGATTTGGTGTGCAAGCTTGTGAAGACCCTCTACAACCTGAAGCAAGTCCCGCGAGCATGGTACCACAAGATGGTTTTGCAGTTGGCTGGCCTTGGCTTTGTGCGCAGTGGACCATGCAGTTTATGGGCGCACACAAGAGGCAAGCCAGGTCATCATCTTGCTCTATATTGATGATCTGCTCATTGCATCTGAATCCAAGTCTCTTTTGGACAATGTGAAGCAGTCCCTTGCTATTACGTTCGACATGAAGGACATGGGAGAGCTCAGTTACTACCTTGGCCTTCAGGTCAAGCGCGACTGGCAGCAGCAGAATTTGGAGCTTTTGCAGAGCACGAACATGAGCGACATCGTCAAGCGCTTCAACATGGCAGGAGCGCGCAAAGCCGCAGCACCAGTGGAAGTGGGAGCGAAGATGAGCATGACGCAGACTCCCCGCGGCATGCAAAAGAGCCGTCGCATGGAAGCAGTGCCATACCAAGCAAAAGTTGGGAGCTTTGTGTACGCAGCAGTCGGCAACCGCCTCGACATCAGCCAAGCAGTGGGAGTGCTCAGCAAGTTTTGCGTGAATCCGGGCGTGCCGCATTGGGAGGCGGTTAAGCGCGCGCTGCCCTACCTCAAAAGCAGCAGCAGCCTTCGCCTCACCTTCAATGGAAACAACAGCCCCATCCTCATCGACTACAGCGATGCAGATTGGGGAGGTGACCTGGACAAGGAGGTCGTCCCGTGGGTTCGTGTTTGTGCTTGGGAGAGGTGCAATCAGTTGGAGGAGCAAGAAACAAGAGTGTGTCGCCCTCCCCTCCACCAAAGCAGATTACATCGCCCTGAGTGAAGCAGCAAAGGAAGCAGTGTGGCTGTGTGAGCTGCTAGCAAGCCTTGGACACCAGCAGACCACAGCCACCACCATCTACTGCGACAACATGAGCGCCATTGCTCTGACGAAGAACACCGAGTTTCACACCAGCACCAAGTACATCGACCTGCGGTACCACTTCATCCGCGAGCTCGTGGCGAAGCAGGTGGTGCAGATCAAGTTCTGCCCTTCAAGAATGATGTTGGCAGACTTCCTGACCACACCGCTGGTAGCGCACCGCTTTGTACAGCTGAGGGGATAGTGCGGACTTGTGTGATTTTCATTCTCGCAAAGTGGGAGAATGATGGATATGTGAGTGCTAGAAAGTGACAAAAATAGGTTGTCTGATAATAATCATCTGGCATGACAGTTGCATAAAGGATGTTTCACAGGTTCTAGCGCACTTTACGGAACTCAATGCAGAGTCCGTTTGAGTGAGATATGGATTTCCAAAGTTTGGAGATCATAGGTCGGGTTCAAGTGATGACCTGAGCACTTCGAGCTCAAAAGGCGGCAGGATTACTGCCTAGCACGGCTGAGAGCGGCCTTTCAAGGAGAAAAGACGGCTGGAGGGCTTCCAGGAGAGTTCAAAGAAGGACCAGTCCACGATTTTTGGCCGTCCAGGTCGTTCGAGACATAATTCTTATGTGTGACAAGGTGACTGCCGCTCATCCCGCTAGGCTAGGAGTGTGCTAGAGGATCAAAGTTTACAGAGTGGATCTCAGTGCTCCCTTGGCCAAATGAGGCGTATAAGGGCTTGTTAGAAACCTTTGATGATGTACCTTCTCAATCAAGAGTCGAACAAGACATTTGCGTTCACTGCAGTTCTACATTCACTTTCGTAATTTCTGTCTGTGCAACCTGCAACTCCCTCTCACAAACAGTTGGTCCTGCCTAGGCGGCTCTTGGTGAGCCTGATCACATCCCTGAGGGCTGTCCCAGTTTCAATCAGCGTCTCATTCTTCATGAGATGCCAGGCCTCCACCGACTTAGGTAAATCTCCAGCACGGTTAGAACTATAGTTTTGGGAGGTTCGCTTGGATGTCATGTATGACCCCCCCCCCCCCAATGCTCACTATTCAGGCTATTATTGAAGTGAGAAGATGGTTTTTTGGTGGAGATGTTGCTCCTGGTGATGCCTTTACGAAATTACTGTGTGCATTCTGCCATAACAGAATGCTGATGAAGGGAATGGAATTTCATGATGCATTTTTCTTCTTGTTCAGCTTTCCCAGTTGACCAATGAACGCATGCGGAAAACAACCCTTGTTGCCGGTGGAGCAAAACATATCTTCCACGTGGGAATCACCCGCTCTAGCCGGTCATTTGGCACTATTGCTCTCCTGCTACCGTTGCACGTCCATTAGATCCAGCCAGCACATCAAAGCCATGCCTCTCAATTGAGAGGTCACAAGTTCAGTCTCATTTTTCCTGAGCAGCAGTTAAGTAGATCATATATGTCCAATTGCCTCACCCGTGAAACTGTGTATCGTCAAGTGTATTGGGAGCTGAACAGAATATTGAACATGGACTGTTCATAGAAGCTTCTTAATATCATATAGAGCTCATTATAGTTTTCATTCTATGCAAGGAAAGTACATCTGGGCTTTTCTGACATGAATTAATGTGGACTTTTTGTGAAACATATCTGCATGCAGATATGAAATTTTGATACACTGAACTTCAAGTGTGTGAATTTGGCGTGATTAACCATAACTCAAGTAGATCTCAAAATTATTCAACAACATCTGAAATATTGTTGTTTTTGAATTTGCACGGTCAATTTTTTTGAATGGGTTTAGAAAGGCTTGAGGTGAAATTGAGATTTCGGTTTTTCTTTTTGTTAGCACTTCTTCCTGCACTTGTGACATATAAAGATCTTGCAACACAGATTTCAATTTTCGGAGGAAGTGGTTATTCGTGCTCTGACTGCTTCTTGTACATGTCACTGTTTATTTAAACCTATCTGCTCTTGCCTCCAACCATCCATCTGGGTGTCACTCCAACGAGAAGTGGTGGGAGAAAGAGATTTACCAAGCAGGGAAAACCGCTCAGATTTCTGAATCAGACATCTGAGTGGTATTTCACATCGTCGTTAAAGTGCCATTGAATGCATAGCCTGCCATGCCTTCCACTGCTTCTGGTTGAGGATTCTCATGTGTCACAACCTGTTGTCCCTCCATCACTAAATTCCTCAAAGGCCAACTCCATCATTCTTGGGCGCACTTGCTCTTGATCATCGACATTGCCAAAAGGTATGCAAAGTCTTATACAGCAGATATTCGTGAAAATTAGTTTCTGTTGTCCCTTCCAGAACCACTTTTCTCAAATAACACGTCTTACAAAGGAGGAATTGGAAGTGGTTCACAAGTAGGAGGCAGCGGAGTAGTTATGAATCTGAAGAATAGGATACTTGTGTACTTTGAGGGCACATACACAACTTTCAAAACAAAGGTGATGCGTGGTTGAGGTCTTGGACTCTCAACATGCGTGAAACAAATGAAACTGCAATGTCACTGGTGGATC
>SZWC01020548.1:32126-42938 GCA_023375785.1 Penium margaritaceum
AAAAAAGATTAACCAATAGAACCTATATTTCCAGCTCGTTAGTCCTTTCTACTTAACTTGGTGTCTGCTCGGTGCTTGTTAGGGACTCACTTCATAGGCTTTTGAGTCCATGCAAGCTTGTGGTAAGTATTGTTCCAATATCTATACATTGCTGCTGGATGTCAACTGCCAGTATGTTTCTTGAACCATAAAATCCTGTCAGAGTCGCGGGTAGTTTGCCATGAACCGCCTTCCTGGGCTATTTTATCCCATGACTGCAGAGGTGGCGGAGTTGTATGCGAGCTCAGCAGTTGGTAGCTTGACTGCCCAGTCATTTCCATGTGGCTTGCACACATTTCAAAGCAGTTACTTGAATTCCTCATTGGTTTGCTGAATCTGTCCGTTAGTCTGGGGATGGAAGGTCATAGCGAGATCCGACACATCTTGTGGTGCGCACCTTCCACTGTTGTGATGTAAGTCGTCCCATCTGTTTGTAAAGCTTACTGTGTCCATGCTCGTGTAGCTCCCTGATGCAGACCCAGCTGGCTCCAGAGCACTGACGCGTGATGGCTCCACCCACCAGCAGAATCCAGAAAGTTACCACGACGTCCCGGGTGCTTGGTGGGGTGATGTGCAGTTTTTCCGCAGTCGCTAGAGTTTTCTTGGTGGATTGGCTCTTCAGCCCGACTTGCATGTTTTTCATTGTCTATCCACTGATTGATGGTGTACTTGTTCATGTGACCAGTCGTAGCGGCCGGCTTGAGATTCTGCATGTTTAGGTTCAGAGGGTGTTTCGTTTGGATGGGTGTGCACGGAGTTACGGCCAAAACAATGGTTTTGGGCCGATTTTAGGACAAACTGACCCTACCGTGTGCGTCACCCGCCGTGCACCGCGGCAGGTATTTATGCTTTGTGCTTTTTACTTGTCAATTTTGTCTCAACTACTAAGCTATTGGAACTTATGGGACTTTGCACGTTCCCCTAGCCAAACACTTCCCGTTTCTTGCACCTGCTTGCTTGCTAGTGAGTCAGCTGACTGGACCATGGAGCCACGTCAGCAGCAACAAGGCTAGGAAGCTTCCTCGTAGTTTCTCATCCACATGTGAACCATCCATGTTCCGCTCAGTGTAACAAGTAAGATCCAGTGCCCCAATCTCTCGTGTTACACTCACAAAGATTGTAACATGGTTGATCACTTTTAGGAATATCACACAAAACTTTGTAAGTATTTATGAATCAACCAATGATTCTTGGCGGACTTCTCAACGAGGCTAAACGTTTCCAAAGATGCGTCTTGATATACTT
Organism: Penium margaritaceum; assembly: GCA_023375785.1. Lineage (NCBI taxonomy): Eukaryota > Viridiplantae > Streptophyta > Zygnematophyceae > Desmidiales > Peniaceae > Penium > Penium margaritaceum. Next base: position 33,411 of record SZWC01020548.1, read on the forward strand.
GAAATCCCCCAGTTTGCAGCCTAAGTTGCGTAAAGTAACCTTTCACAACGTGGAGTCATACACGTTGGTTAACTTAAACACTCAAGATCCTTAGTTTGGCTCATTCTTGTATTAGACCTGGTTTATATGGGCAAAAAACTGATACTTCCCACCAGGCATAGCAATAGGCTCGCTAAGTTGTTGGAGGCTGTGCCTCCCCAAAACCAAAGTTTGAATAAAAATAAACGGCCTAATTCTGCTATATCCACTGTTTCGGCCTCCCAATTTTCTCCTGGCGATTTCTCGCACAAATTGGACACGATACTCACTTTGCACAAAACATGCTTCCGGTACCCACTTTTCCCGAAGCACCATAGATCATGCATGCAGCGCCCACTATTGAAAAAACATTCATGCTACACCGATCACCGATGATTACTTAAAAATAGTGGGTCTCCGACAAATCCTTTTTTAAGTTTCAAAGGTTTCAGTCACCATTTACAACCCATGAAATGAACCCCGACTCATGTGCCTTTTGAGTGAGTCGAAGCGAAGCACAACTTCCGACAGATCAAATATGTGAAAAATATTCAATTGTCCCTTGCTTTCTTCGACCCTTCGAATGGAGGGCTTAGAATTATGACGAACGAGGTAAAGATGACATCATACTCATGCACAAACAGTCATCAATTAGGCTCATTACCAAACACAAAGCAGCGACGTCAAACGTGAACCTCGACTACATGTGAACGGAGTCTAATCCTAGCATATCTTGATCATGCGATATGTTGTCAGATGGATGTTGTCAATTGTTGTCCACATGCAAAAGCCACCACCTCGCGGATATTTTGAGGACAGACCACGTGCTGTCAACGTCGCTTGCTTGATGTTGACGTGCCTACCGTCGTTGGTATTTTTGACCCAGGTGAATGATAGGATTGATTGTTTTTGTACCCCCTCCGTACGTGACCACACTCCTTGCATTGTTTGCGACGATTGTCGTCATGGTAAGTCGGCCAACCACCATACAATGTGGACGTTCTCTCTTGTTGTCTGCAGGGGTCGTGACCGTTGAGCCATTGTTCATGTGTACTCGTCATGTCCTTCCAATGTTGTGCTAACAACAGGTGGGTATGCCAAGTGCAGATGGCGGGTATGATGCATATTACGACGCATGTCAAACATTGTTATACCCACTTTTGGACAAGATGGCGGCCACGTTTTACGCCACTAGAAGCGACTACCCAGATGACGAGGACGACGATCCTCTCGAGGTTGTCGTCTCCCGTTACCACCCTGAGTCCTCCTTCCTGTTTACCGAGTGGGAGGAGCACGAGTAGAACTGTCACGTGAATGTCATGAGCACAAGCACACATGCTCATTATCTGCCACACTAAGGACTAGAATGATAGGAATTTAGTGGACACATCATGAATGAATTCGTGGATAAATATTACACGTGCACACTATCTGCCTCAGCAATGGCTAGAAGACTCTGTGTTCAGCCAGGGCTCCCACGGATCAGGAGTGTTAGGGGGACGCGGAGAGGGCATACGCCTGCCTAGGATCCAAACCATGGTCTTCGGTTCAGGAGGTGTGGATGTCCATGATGGCATCCCATTCCGCGTTACCCAGTCCTCCCACTCTACCTTTATGGTGGCCCATGTAGCTGCGGCTTCCCCCGGATGCAACATGGCCGATGTCCGCAAGGCTTCCTCTCCACCCTATGCACCTACTTGGTGCCATCGGTGCGGCCAATTCAAAACCTCACTCCTACCGTCGTCGATAGCCATGTTCATAAGTTGGATTAGCAATAGCTATAGCGATGCAATAGACATTGACGTCCACATTTCAAGGGTCGCACGACGTTTAATTGGGGAGGCGTTTGCATTGCGCACCCCTATGTGAGACCGGTGAATATCTTAGAAACGATTAGTTTGACATGCTTTTGCGTCGCGTGTAAGTGGCAATGTGTGGCAAGGCACACCAGGCGCGGCAATTGATGTGGACTGGTCGCCAGTGTTGGCGCATGAACCCACTCCTGAACGATGGGTTGTGGGAAAATGTGGGCGGACTGAGATTTGACTTGGGTACACTTGCTGTATACCCACCGTCATCGCAACTAATGTACACCTTCCCTGTTTTTCGAAGAAAAAGAATAGGACAGCCACTCTGCAAGGAAAATACCTATAACGTCCACGAAATGCAGAAAATACTTTTGAGGGCCACTGTTAAAAACTTATACTCCGGATGTCCACCGAGCTAAAAATCGTATGGGGAACGATTTAATTCTCCGCATACCCACTATGACACTCCACCGATGTACGCCCGACAACATGAAAAGAAAACCTTAGTCACTGACTCAAGCACAGATTAGGTCCCGTATGCTAATACTTTTCCTTGTATTATGAAACATATGTCGAGAGTTGAAATCGACTTATGTGCTCACTTTTTTTTCCCCTGGTTGTAACCGAAAATGCTCACGATTATTCTCCCTCTTTCAGACTCCCCCTCCATCTCTATCTCTCTCACTCTGTTTGTGTTTTAATGACTTTTGCTATGCTTAAGAGTCCTCAAACTAGGGGAAAAAAAATTGTTACCGGTATCGGTATCGAGGCGGACGGCCCCTCAATACCGACGCTGGGACTCCGACGAGCTGGCTGGCGACAGCAAACCAGCTCGTTGACTCCCTCTTCCGCTAGTCGTCGTCGGCAAATACTGACGAGGACTATCGAGCTGTCGACCGGACGAGGTCTGATCGACAGCTCGCCTTTTTTTGGGCGCTCTTCTCATGTCGACGACGTCGATATGCGCAATACGCCCAAAAATCAAATGACGTCTACGTCGACTCGACGTCTATATTCACGATGCAAACATAAACGTCGAGTCAACGTTGACTTCATTCTTATGGGTGTGAGAGAGATTTCTCGAAAACAAGTTCTCATCCAACCTTGCTCTTTTGTTTTTAACATCGTAGTGAACACAGTAAAGTGAACGGGACTGTTTCGCTCGTTCACGTAACAAGCGAGCGAAACTGTCCTCGAACGGGTCAGTAGGCCCATGGCAGATAGGCCCATTCGAGGGTTTTTTGGCTCGTTTGCATTGCGAACGAGAACATAACAAGATCGTGGACATCCACGGTCGCGTGACTGTGATGTACACGAGAGACCAGTAGCAAATGTCCGACGACGAAAAAATAAAAGATTGTTAAGTAGACAAAAATGACATCCCAGTGTTTTATGTATGAAAAACGTGACTACTTGTGAGTAAAAATAGAAATGATGTAAATTTTGTCACATAAAGGAACAATGAACATAGGATGAAATAAAATTCCACGTGAAACCAACGAAACTTAAGATATTGTACTTCGGATACCCAGAGTCGACGAACTAATTCGTATGAAACTAGTGTGGCGTGAATTTGTTTGCAATAGTGGGTGTGGCATGCACGATTTGAGGCACTTCAAGAAAAGTGGGTACACCACACATTTTTTTTTTGTGTAAAGTGTGTACAGTGTTTGAAATGTGCGAGAATTGGCCAGCAGAAAATTCGGAGGCCGAAAAGGTGGGTATAGCGGAATTACGCCGTTTGAATTTGGCCAGGTGTTTAACGTAGGACATTTGGGTTCAATAATGGTTTAGCGGTCGACGTCGCAAACTTTGCGTGCGCACAATATTTGCACAGGATGGATGGTGCTTGATCGATGCAAATGATCGATGCTCAATCATTGGAAAGCTAACGTAGTCACGTATGCACTGGACTGATGGATGACCACAATCTCAATCTCCCCAAGTCAAAGTAGAAGCTCGTCGCTGTGTGGTCTACAAGCAATGTCATTTGCCACACTGTTGTAGCGCGAGCCAATAGTGGGCTCCTGTTTTGATGCTGTCGTGTTGCTCTGGCCGGTGTAGAAAGTGGGTATGCGAAGCATTAAGCTGTTCCCCATACAAGTTTTTACGCAGTGGACATCAGGAGTATTAGTTTTTAACAGTGGCCCTCATAAGTATTTCATGCTTTTGGTGGACGTTATACTCATTTTTTGTGCCAAAGTGGCCACCTCATTCTTTTTATGCGTAAATTTGGTATGGTGTGTATCAGTTTTGACAATAGTGGGTATGCAGCAAAACTACACAAAAGTAAAACTTTATGGTGAAATAGCTGATACATCTGCGCAAGCCTCAACATAAGCCTGAGATATCCGTGAATTTAATATTAATAACGCCATATCCAACACTTAGGAAAAAGACGCCATATCCATTTTCATGGCCATGCCCGATCGGCGACTTCAGTCGCCGATCGAGTGAAGCGAGGGGGCTGATGTGTCACCCCCTTTGCGTCGCTCCCCCCACTTGCAGGGATCACGATCGATCCATTGGCCTTTCTTCTTCTTTTTTTTCCGACTCGCAAACCCCCATTCGCGGATTAAGGGTTCTCTATGTTTGCGTGGGCGGAGCCCGTGCAAACATAAAACCCTTTATCTGCGACTGGGGGTTTGCGAATCGAAAAAAAATGAAAAAGGCTAATCGCTCAATCGCGATCGAGCGAAAACACCTTTTTCAACATGTTCTTTCGGAGATGCAAACCCATTTCTATCCATGCAAACGACTCTCAAACACTACCCCAAATTACACTCGGGGTTTTAGGGCTTTATTTTCGCACGGGCTCCTGCTGGGCCCCGCGGTAGCGAGGCCCAGCAGGTTCCCTTTCAACGCATGGGGTGTTTCGATCCCCCCCACTCAAAACTGTCGCAAACCGTTGTGAGAACAATCATAAACCCCTCCATAGAGTGGTTTGTGATTTTTCTCTCATGTTTGACGACGTCAGCATATTGTCGCTCGGTGGCATGCGGCGTCGACATAGCGTGTACGTTTTGATATAGCTTATTTTTATGCATGCTTCCTGGATATAGCGGGAATAAAGATGCGAAAACTTCCAAAAATGGTTATGGAGTGGTTAATGTGCGAAACGTGGATATGGAGATAGATGTAGAGTATTGGATATATGGTATATGATATATGGTCCCTCCGACGCAAGCTATAAGAGTCAGTTCAACCCCGTAGGTCATGCCACGCGCCGCCACTACCGATGATTTCCTGCTGCCACCTGCCGTGCGACGCGACGGCCTGCCTGGTCAGGTACAGCGGCCATGCAGATGCAGCCTGCCACAGCCGCAATAAGCCTCGCTTTGCTCCCTTGGCCTGGTGAGTGCCACGACGGGTAGAGACGCGGCCAAACGAGCCATGTGAGTAGGGAAGCGTACCAGGCATGAAATTGTGTTGACCTTGCAGACCCTCGCGAAAAATTGTTGGACGTCTCGGTCACTCTCTATCCTTGGTTTTCTCGTCATTGCGCAAGATCAATCGACTCGATTGCCTCATAGATTTCCTCACAAACGTCGATGCGAGGTGATCGACGGAAAGAATCTTGGACGGGACCTCTTCAGCTCAGGCAAGTCCTTGGTGCAGCATTTTTTTTTGTTCTCTTCGGAACTTCCGAATCGGAAGTGAAAGTAGCTCGGATTTAACCGACCGCGTTTCCGATGCCTGCTGCGCACTAAACGCCGGCAGGAAGGGTCATATCCTTGCTGAAAGGGTCACATCTTTGCCGAAAGGGTCACATCTTTGCCGAAAGGGTCACATCTTTGCCGAAAGGGTCACATCCTTCCGGCTGGATGGCACAGCACCGGAGCGACGTAAAAAGTGGAGCTTCCTCATTCACGAAGTCACCCACGATCCTCCCTTCGTCGAAATGAGGACGAAGGGGCACCAGTGCCGCCGGCGAACGTGTGCGTTCTACTGCCTACCATTGTCCATCTTCCAGAGCCTCCTCCCAGGGTGGAGGGTGAGAGAAAAAAGTTTGCATACGATGCCGGACGCCCGTTCGAAGAGGCCCGTTCGAAGAAACGATGCCGCCACGATTTGGAATTCCGCAGCAAGCAGCCGCTGGCCCAGGTAAGCCCACAGGTGCGCTTTCTGTCCGTGCCTGGCCCAAAATTGCGGATCGCTGACGGTGTCTGCCGAATAGCTCATTTCGCCAACGGCCGTCGCTTGTCCCGCTGTGTGGATGGGCGTGCTCTGTTAGCGGTTCGGCAAAACCAATGCCGGCGCGTCGGACGCGACTCGCAGCTGTGTGCCCATACACCTATAAGAGCTAGCCTCAGTTCCCTCACTTGAGTCAGAGCAGACTCAGCAAGATTTGGCCCTCCAGCTTTGTCCATTCCCGTCGAGAGACGAAGCGCACTGCACCAATGGCACGCGTTTGGATGTCAACCATGAACCTTCTAGTGGTGGCCGCTATGGTGGCTACCTTCTCAGCTGGCGCTGCAACTGCGAGTGGCGCCTTCAACTATCGCCTTGGCGGCCTCGATTGGGGGGTGAGTTGTGGCCAACATTTGCAAGAACTCTGTAGAGATGTCAATAGAAAAGAAGGAGCATGCATGTCTGATGCCGACGGGGTAAGCTGTACCTCTGAATGTGTCATCAAATGATGCACCCTACACTGCAGCTGAGCAGCCAATCGAAGTCAACAGAGTATTGGGATGTCCTCAGAGAAGTCGTCTGCTCAGTACCTTTAGTCTGACTCGAGTTATGGCATGCCATGGGCAGGGATGGTAAACCGCGGTATTGAGTACCGCGGTACAGAAATACCACGGTACACGAGTACCGCGGTACTCAATACCGCGGTATACTACTTTTCTGGCAGGTCACTACCGATACTGGTACCGGTACCGTGTTACCAACGGTATTAGTAAAATTCCGTGGTATTCCAGTCGTACTGCGGTACATGTTGTACCGTCGACTGTAAAAACTATTTTTCTTGTGTGGAAATAGACGACCGCAGAAAGCGTAGACTGAAATAACTCTGAAATCCATGTCAAAAGTGCAGACCAGGCTAAAAACAGTAATCGTCAATACAATCTTATGTGTTTTTCTCATAGTTGGCAAGTACCGCGGTACTGTAACGCGGTACGGTACCGCGTACGGTACAGAAGAGGGGTACCCCTCAAGGTCAATACCGATACCGTACCGGTACCGCCAAAAAAGTAACGGTACCGCGGTACCGCAATACCGCGGTACAAAACCGCGGTATACAGCGGTATCGGTAGTACCGCTGCCATCCCTGGCCATGGGTAAAAAAATGTTGAATGCATTGTTAGGAAGGTCCTCCTCCTCCTCCTCCTCTTTCTCCTTCTCCTCCTCCTCCTGTTTGTGTTATTCGTTTTGCTCATATTCCTCCTCTTTCTTGTCTTCCTTATCCTCGCAGTCCTCTTCCTCCTTGCATTCCTTCTCCTATTCTCTGCCATTTTCCCTTCTCCTCGTCCTCCGCCTCATACTCCTCCTCCCCCTTCTGCCTCGCCTCGTCCTCCTTCTCCTTCTCCTACCCATCGTCATTGTTGTCGTCCTCGTCTTCCTCCCCCCCATCAATGTTCCTCTTCCTTCCCTTGCACACTCAATGGAAGATTGTTTCCACATGGCCACATGTATGAACGTTGTTTCGAGATCGGTTGGCAGGGTGTGTGCAACACGGGCACACGGCAGTCACCAATCGACATTGTGACAAATGAAGTTGGACTGGGACTGCTGCGCACGTTCAACATCAATTACCAGACGTGCGCCGTTTACACCGTCATCAATGAGGGCAGCAAGATTGGTGAGAAATGCCCATTATGGCCTCCAGAGATCTCTGGCAGAGCTGTCCAACATGCTTCTATTCCAATGCATGCTTCTGAGCCATACCTCCCTTTCTTAGCCATACAATTTTTCCCAATCCAGGTGTCGTTGATAACATAATCTTGAAAATATTTCTCATTCAGCTCCAGGATCTTGGTGCTGAGTGGACTGTCACACTGTGCACAGATATCGTACCAGGAGCAGGCTGCACCAACACGCTGGTGCTACCATCTGGCACGTACGATCAGCAGCAGGCGCACATCCATGTGTCGTCGGAGCACCTCATCAACGTGTCAACTGGCCTGAGGCAAACGGACTAGAAAACAGGGCCGACACAATAGCACCTGCCGTCCGCTCCTAGCATTTCAGCTAGGAGAAGATATCACCCTCAGGATCACGGTTCCACACTGAGCAGTTCCTAGGCAATCACTTGCTAGCAACTGTGTCCACTTAACACTTGGTCACTTTCGCGCGAGGTGCTAGTCAAAGACTAACTCCTGGGGCTTAGACCAACCAGTGTCTTCTTTATACTGTTCCTTAGTTGGAAAACTCTGTGAGGAGCATCTAAGGCCAGATTGTGTAATTAGAATGAGGAATGAGCCTGGTACATATAGTCCTAGGCCTGGCTTCTAAGGTGTGTGGGTAGTGACACTTTTGGGGTGGTCACTCCACACNACCTGCCGTCCGCTCCTAGCATTTCAGCTAGGAGAAGATATCACCCTCAGGATCACGGTTCCACACTGAGCAGTTCCTAGGCAATCACTTGCTAGCAACTGTGTCCACTTAACACTTGGTCACTTTCGCGCGAGGTGCTAGTCAAAGACTAACTCCTGGGGCTTAGACCAACCAGTGTCTTCTTTATACTGTTCCTTAGTTGGACAACTCTGTGAGGAGCATCTAAGGCCAGATTGTGTAATTAGAATGAGGAATGAGCCTGGTACATATAGTCCTAGGCCTGGCTTCTAAGGTGTGTGGGTAGTGACACTTTTGGGGTGGTCACTCCACACCACCTCACCAGTCCGCCAATTGGCGCATCCACTGACCGCCAAGTGGCGCACTCTCCTCATGCATGGAGAAATGTCTAAGAAACTTCCCCTGTGCTAGAAGGTCAAAAAACCTCCTGCGCACATCAAGGCTCGATCGCAGGACCTGTTGTCCCTAAGTCCAACATGCTATCCGTTGCGCTACACTTCTGGTGTCTCGCTTGGACTTGCACCACGAACAAGGTTTGGGGGACTTACTCCAAGGGAGCAGTGCATGCCCAACCTGTCCGTCAACCCATAGCAGTGGCCATGGGGCATAGAAGAACAACGATCTCTCCCTTGCACCGTAGGCCACCTGCTGTGGTAGTTTTCTTTGGCATGAACCTATAGCTCTAGGTTGTGTTTGTGCATGTCAGTTTTTTTTTTGGTCTTTAGTTCTCATCTCTTGCATCCACCATGCCGACTCCTCGAGCACCTGCAACATGCAAATCACTGTCTAGCGGCTTTGTCAAGAAGTCCGCAAGCATTTTCTTGGTTGCGACGTGCTCCAGTTCCACGACACCCTTGGCGATAAGGTCACGTGAGTAGTGGTACCGAATATCGATGTGCTTTGTACGCCGGGAGATCATGTCGTCCTCTGCCATAGCCATGGCACTTTGGTTGTCGATGCGGATGACCGTTGCCTCCTCTTGTTGTGCCTTGATCTCATCAAGCAAACTGCGAAGCCACTGTGTTTCCTTGCAAACTTCGGAGAGTGCAATGTACTCCGCCTCAGTAGTAGAAAGCGAGACGCAGTCCTACTTCCTGCTTGCCCATGAGACCGCACCACCGTTGAGAAGACAAACAAACCCTGAGGTGGACTTCCTGTCATCAATCCGTCCTCCCCAGTCCGCGTC
>SZWC01020549.1:0-25961 GCA_023375785.1 Penium margaritaceum
CTGTGATCGCGCCGGCATTTGCACCGGCTCCTTCCGGCGCTGATGCTGCTGCGCTCATGGCGCCTTGGGGCGTAAGGGCAAGCTAGAAGAGCGGTGCTAGCGCGGCTGCCCGTTTGTTGCTGCCGAAATAAATTTCGGCAGCAATTCGCCGGGCCCACTTTGGGCCCAGTTTTCTGCCGCGAGCCCTAAGCTCGATAGGAATCGCTGACCTTGACCTTTGGTGCCTGTCGGGACTTGTCTTGACCTGCAAGAGCACCCTTAGGACCAGGAGATCCCGCTGTCACCCTATGTGAGGTGCGGCGGCGCTTGGGCTCACTTGTCCGTCCCGATCTTCCTCTAGCGTCGCTCCCCTCTCTTCCGCCACCTCCACTCTCAGTGCGCGGCCTAGGGGAAGGCGTTCGACGCTCTTAGGGGCTTGCGCGGCCTGCGCTCGCGGCTGCCGCGCGGCTCTATGGTCACTCGTCACTCGGCCGCCCACTTGTTTGCATGGCGCCGGCCTGATTCACCACCGAATGCCGTCGAACCTAGCTCTGATACCATGAGATCTGAAAGACGAATCCAACGCAACTTGTTTCAGCAAAAATGGTTAAGTGTAGGCTACGCTAGGTGTGGGTTTTTGGCGGCAGCCATGGTTCCTTGCCTACGAACTACAAGTGTTGAAGAGTGACGAGGAGTACCTCGTCCGGGTGAGTCTCGATGATCGAGACCCACCCAGCGGGCCGGCAAGCGANAAGCGAAGCTTGCCGGCTCGCAACCCTGGAGCGAGGGCAAATCGCCCTCGCGATCCATAAAAGGGCCGGCTAGTCCGCGCCCTACCCTGCACACCAAAACACAAAACGACAAGCAGGCGTTCTAGGACTAATCTAGGTTCCCATATGGATTGTTCAGGTTTGACCCAGGAAAACAGTAGGGACCACCATAGGTCATGTAAGCTGGAGAATGAGTCCGCTGCTAGGTAATAGAGGAGAGGGGTCATGCCGGCGGGATGGAGGCGACTACGCGTGCGGAGCGGAGGGGTCGCGAGCCGTCACGGTGCGTCGCCTCCACTCCCTGCGTCAGCATGCCCTGCGCACTCAAGGCCACCCACAAGAGACATTATGTACAGGGAGAGGTTAACAGCAATGCATCCCCTAATATGAGTAAGCCGAAGATTGGCCCGTTGACTACACCACAATGTGCACGGAATGGCCTAACGGGGAAGGGGACCATGGGGAACCCGGTTCTACACCCAAGTCATGTAGGACATGGCCTCAAAGAAGAGGCCTTCGGAAAAACCGGACTGAATACGCATGGTGCAGACACCATTGGCCATGGTGCGGTTCCAACTCTAGGAGACACTATTCTACTACAGTGTCCCAGGGGCGGATGTCTCATGACAGACCCCATGACCAGCAAGATAGGCGGTAGTGTCCTCCATGTACTCGCTGTCGCGGTTTGACCGGTCAGAGGGTGCAGCCACACTTGCGGTCAACGGTCGGCGTGGTGCCAGGCACGGATGGCAAAGGCCACGTCGTTCTTCCGATGGAGGAAAATGACCCAATGATAGCACGAGTAGTCATCTGTAAGGGTTAGCACCTACTGGCTGCCCTCGACAATAGAAGTGAACGAGAGAGGGTCCATGAGGTCCAAGTGGAAAAGCCCCAGCGGGTGCGTGGCCCAAGAAGAGGACACATGGTAGGAGGCTCTGTGCATCTTGCCCTAGGCGCAGTTGATGCACTCGATGCGGCAAGACCACTAGAAGGTGGACGGATCAATTTCGAGTACGAGCTGAGTGTGGAGCATGCTATCGACAACATCGAAGTGTACGTAGAAAAGGTAGCAGTGGAGGAGGTGCACGTGCTGGGGAGAAAGACTAATGGTGAAAAACACATGTGCAGTGGTTGACAAGGGAGGGGACACGGATGAAGGAAGTCGAGTGACGTGCCAGAGGTTGTCACGACAGACATCACTGAACATGACCCGACCGGATGGGCGAAGGGAGACAATGCCAATGCCATAGGAATGACGAAAGTCCATGCTCATGAGGTCGAGAGCCTTGACAAACAGGAGGTTGAGTTCCAAACCAAGCACATACAGCACATCGATCACGGAAACGTTACCGGATGGCCCACAAAAACGATCGACGCCAACACCACGTACCGACAAGATCTGTCCTGACCCCTTCCGAACACTATGGACATTGCCGATGGGACCAAGCATGATAAACGCTTGGTGACAGGACGTCATGTGATGCGTGGCACCAGAGGCGATGATCCAGGTGCCATCGAGGTCATAGACCCAGGCCGTGACATTATAGTGAGCGACAAAATAGGGCGCGGGAAGGGAGATGGAGGTCGCAAGCTAAGCAGACGGGATATATGCAAAACGATCATGCCAATCATCCACTCATGCGACATCATCCAAAGCTGGCTCCGAAGTGCAACAGGCGGCTTCCCCGATGTCCCCTTGAAGGTCGGTCTGTGTCTAGTAGTGGAAACCCTCTCGGCTAGCAGTCACACAAATCACATTTTTTGGGAGAGGAGGCGTGATTTTGAGCTATGTAGTAATGAAACTTTACAGCTGGCGGATACGAGTGCCGGAGTTGACGGACGCCACGGACTGCAGGGTCTTAGCTCCGGAGGGGGGACACGAGCTCCACTGGGATGGATATTGTGGGTAGTACACCGGCTGCCATGGAGTGTACTGTTGTTGCTGCTGCGGCGGTGGTGCATACGACTATGGCTTAGGTGGGACATACTACTATTGCTGCTGTTGATGGAGAAGGGACGGCGGAAGCTACGGTCAAGGCTGAGGAGCCGGCTGCGGAGTGGAGTAGGTGGTGGCCACGGTGTTGCTAGTGGAGAATGGAGCAGCGGTGGCAGCGAAGGTGCCAAGGCGGCACTCACGTTGATGGCGCATGGCGGCGATAATGCAGGCCTCGTCAGTAGGGATGGGACACGTACACATCCGTGCCTCGTCTGACTACCATTATGGCACGTTCGGGTAGTGCCACCGGAAGAAGTTTGCTGCCCTTTTCCCTTGCCCTTCCTATCCTTATTTCCCTTGTCCTTGGTGCTTCTGGAGAAGGAAGTGCCAGGGGAAGGGGTGGAGGAGCCCATTGGAGGTGGTAGCTACGATCGTGAAAGAGCCACTGCGGTGAAGCTGTGTGTCCCTGTGTGCTTCTTCCACGCTGAGGAAGAGGTCGTACGCCAAGGTTATCAAAGTGTCCTAGGCCGCCAGTGCCTCGAGGATGGGTAGGCCGTAGGGGAAAAAAATGTCCACAAACTCAGTAGTGGCATCATTCTTGATGGTGAGGAGGGTAGCAAGTGGGGGAGGCACGGCTCTCTTGAGCCGGCGCAGGATATCCTTTGCTCGACATCAGTAGGCGGCGAAGGAATCAGACTTTCTCATGTGAAGAAAGCTGAACTCCTTTAGGAGGTGGCTGAGAGCTGCCTAGCCGGAGGCGCGATACAGTCGTGTCAGCGTGTCCGAAGCCCGTTGGGGGTCAGTGCTTGTGCCGTCAGCAGTGTCACCAAGGAACGACTCTAGAGTAGTGAGGTCAGCATCGGGAGCGACGAGGTTGAGTGCGCAGACGGCACGGCGTGCCTTGAGCGCCTGCTCTGGGATGATGACGGCCATAGGCCCTCCCCCTGTGTCCAGATGCAGTACAATAGTTCCTAAGACGGGAACTACTCATCTTCAATGAGGGCAGGAGGAGGGGACTCGAAGTCCTTGCGTTGAGAGGGGCCAGCCGCTCCAGCGCCTAGGACGCTAGTAGCTGTCTGCTGCTGTTGTTCCACCTGCTATTGCGCTATTGTCTGTGCTGCCGGAGTCAGAGCAGGATCAGGCTGTCTGCGGAGGACATTCTGGCTTGTGCTGGTTGCGGCAAGCATGTGGCGAAGCTGATCGACCTGGCGTTGTAGAGCTATCCTGCATGCTGGCGACATTGTCCTGGCTGGGCATTGTCGCTACTGTTGAGGCTACTGATGCCTCTGTTACCGCTACGGCTACTTCTGTTGCTTCGGCTACCACTGCCGCTGTTGCTGCTGCCGCTGTTGCTGCTGCCGTTACCTCTGTTTTGCTACTGCTGCTGCTACCGCCGCTTCTGCTACCGCTGTTGTTGCTACCATTGCCGCTGCTGTTGCTACTACTACTGCTGTTGCTGCCACTATTACTACTTCTACAGCTGCTACTACCGCCCCACGTTGGGTTGATGCGTAGTTGCCCCTCAGTTAAGTGCTGGATGATGAAAGTGGTTCGATAAAAAATCTGACTTCGTTTCTGGCTGATTTGGGATGGTGGAAAAACTTGACCACCAGTCCAGAAATTTGACCAAGTGCTGAAAATTTAAATGCTAAATTTCATCACTTAAACATCAAGGTTTTCCAAATCAGGATAAATGTGTACAACAGGTGCATCTGAATGTGCTGAATGAAGTGGTGGAAGTATTGGCTTGAAAAGGTGAAAAAGTTGCCAAAACGACCTAATTCCGCACTCAGATCGAGATGTTGAAAAAAATCTGGATCTCCGGACGATTAATGCTAGAGGCTACACACCACCAAACAAGCCGAGCATGGTGGCTATGGAAATCTCGTGACCTAAGATTTTGAATGAGCATATGCGCGCAATATGTGACGTCCATTTGAGTCCGGTGCAGTAGTGCACAGGGGACATGGGTGGCTAACGCGATTTGCGTCTGCACCTCCTCCTCGTTCGTGCGGCTTCCAGGCAGGTGCCTGGACGGGGCAGAAGCTACAAACTGTGCTCCTGCCTCCATTCTCTCCCTCTTGGGTGACTAATTATGTCGCTACTACTGCTCCTTACTTTTGCAGCTGTGTCTGACACTGCTGCTACTGTTGCTGCTGCGTGTCTGCTACTACTACCGATGTTGTTGCTGCTGCTGTTGTTGCTACTGCTGCGGATCACTCACACCTTTGGTTGACTTTGCAATGTGCGTCATTGCCAGCAGGTTGCCTGATGTTGCTGCGTTAGGCGCTCACCTCCCTACGTCAAACATGGGGGTCAGAGCTGCCGGAAAAAATCCGGCAGCATTTCCCCTGGCCCAGTGGCCATGGGAAAAGTTCTGACGCCGCAACCAGGCAGGTCACTGCTGCCGGAAGAAATCCGGTAACATTTCCCCTGCACTGGCGCGTATTGGAGGTTTTCCGAGGTAGTCAGGAAACTGTACGCCACTGCTCCTACTGTTGCGTCTGCTGCGATATGGCTCTAATACCAAAAAGGAACCAGCTAGTGCGCAGGTTGGGGCAATGGCATTGTTGATGCAACGTGCGGGAACCCATGCTCGTTGCTTAGTCTGCCCCCTTAGTTTGCTGCACTAGAGTCTAAGTCTGAGAGCTTTGGTTTGTTACTCAAAAGTGTGCACGCCAGAGTTAGCACCAGAAAGCAGCTGGAATGAAGCAATGACTGATTAGGAATGAAGAATGAGCAACCAACTGAGACCACTCCCAATTCTAGCCTAACCTCAGCTCTTTGAGGCTTGTTACTCAGAAAGTCAGCCAACCAAAAAATTCCTAGCATAACCCCGTCTGGCAGAATTTCTTGGGTGAGCCCTACCAGATAGTTGACAGCCCAAAACCCGGACGTTGTCCATTTTCCCTGAAAACTGGACCATGCCAAAATAACCACGCTGATTGTAGTCGTGCAGTCTGAATCAGGAAGAAAAATAGCTACGTGGAGTTACGGCTGCCTGAACTCGGGTATCGACTGCATTGCTCCTGAGAGCTATCTACGACTATTGATGATGTGACAGCTAAGAGTTTCTGCCGATGGAGCTGGTCATGTAAAGGTGTAGTGTCAGAAGCGCGAGGAGGAGGAGAACCACACGCTCAGCTTAACGGCAACACTTCCACTCCACCAAACAGCACCCCGTTAGCATTAGCGTCCATCCAGTCAGTCGTTTGCACGAGCATGTACACCAGTCAAGAGGTCACAGTAGGAGTCAGTGAGGCAGTGCACGGATACAACAACAACAAATAGTGTGTGATCAGATAGAACATGTTCCCAAAAGCACTGAAAAATCAACCACACCACATGGGGTCTCCCAAGGCATCGGCAGAAACCACTTAGAAAATCCTATCAGATGCAAATGAGTAAACTAGGCTTTTAGGACACATAAGGTATGGCACACAAACATCAAAGCAACAACTGGAGCATCAGGGGATAAACTATGAAGAGCTCACTGCACATCACCATCTGATGCTTAGATACCTTGAAGCACATACACGGACACTCCCCCTTGGGCTGAGAGAGCTGTCAACAAGGTACAAACAAAAGAGACACATTTCCCACTCACTGAGAGGATCCTGGGAACAAGGATCACACCACCGATGCTCGAGAATGAAAATTCTCCCATACATGTGGAATACTGTGCACGCGTTGGCCGAAGAGATAAGCACATCTCCAGTAAGAGAGTACGGTAGTCGTAGTATGGTTGTTCCTAGTAAGAACAACTATACTACGACTATTCTTGATAGAAGCTGAGATTGTGAGACAGTCACCTGAGAAGGAAATATGAGGTGAGGATAGCTTTCATGTGCACAAGTCACTCGTGCATTACCAAGAACCTACCTGTCATTCGTAGAAGAGTATAAGGGATAGATCATGAGGGAGTGAGGGAGAAAGAGATGCTGTGAACTTGAAGAAATGAGGCTCATAGTAGGGAGTTTATTGTAGAGGGAGGTGGCGGGTTGGCGATACTTTGACATGCCCTGTGAAGCAAGCCTCACCTCATGCGTCACGCCTGAAGTGAAAGTGCTGCCACCCCCTGAGGTCAAGCCAAACTTCTCAGATGAGACCCAGAGCGGCTGCTGTTGTAAAATCCCTCGAGCATGACCACAGCAAGATCAACAACTGGCGGCTGACCAACACAACCAAAAAGCGCACAAGAACCCAAGGGAATTCCACATCATCCTTAAGTATATGTGGGAATGCAACTTTACTTGTAAGCATTCAACCAATCAGATCCATGTTAGAAATTCACGAGAGCTAATGGCTAGCCCATTGGCACAAGCCATCTGCTACACCAATGGAAGAGGCAATACCAGCCGAGCAAGGGAAACGCATGGCATGCTTGAAGGGGTTGTTGCTTCCAGACACCACTTGGTATGTATTGCAGCCATGTTTCTTGACTCTCTTGTAGAGATGCAGGTGTGTGGAGGCTAGTGGATAGTGTTCATTGCATGAGAGAGCCAATACTTGGACACCAACCAGCATCACACATAACAGAAGAGGACATAACATGCAATAGGACCACACGTATATACATGGTTAAGCTGTAATGGGATAACAATGGGCAAGATCAGTCAGGTACTGAGGGTGGGTGAGTCGGACCAACATCGTGAAAAGCAAACTTGAATGTTCCAGAGCTGATAGCCTTGGGCAAGAAGTTAGGGCGCTCTGACAATGTGTTGACCCAAACAATTTTCACAACACCAGCATCAACACACTTGCAAACGAAGTGGTGCTCAACATTGATATGCTCGGTGCGTGAATGATGCATGTCATAGTTTTCAGAAATGGCCTCCGTGCTTTGGTTGTCACAGAGTTAAGTGATGTAGCAACTGATGCGCGGACATGCGAAAACGTTAGACACTCTCACATGTACCTGAGCCAAGGGTGACGTACTTGGCCTCACTGGAACTTCATGCAACGTATCCTTGCTTACCACTATTTGAGGACACGTCAAAGCCCAAAACAAAGACGATATGACCAGATCGACTACGAGCATCAGAGTCATGCTCCCAATCATTACTTGTGTAACGATCAACACCAACAAAGGGCTATGTTCTATACAACAACATGACACACACAGTGGAGAGTGAGTAGTACAACACGAGGAGAGCATCCTCAAGATGATGCTCACACAAACGCAAATAGAACTGTGCCAAGTAGTTGACAGTGAACACGACGTTGACACATGTCATCATAGTAAGGAGAATGAGGGAACAGATGACGCGGAGGATGTTGGTAACATGACACTCATCTAAAGTTCTCAAAATCTTAAAAAATCACCCCTAAAACATACACTCGTCTTAAAGTGCACATTTGTAATGTATGCCTTTGGAAGTTTCACCGTACCTTTGTGGAATTTATGTCACAATTTAATATTCTACGCCAGTTCATACATATAAAAATGCATTTGTATGCTTAAACACATGAAAATTCTTGAAAGGTTTGAAATAAAATTGTAGAAGTTGATAAAAATCATGGTTTAGTTTTATCACAACTCCATTTACAGTTCGGTAACAAAGACATACATGTGTACTTATACCTTAAAAGTCCTACTACTGTAAAGAAAGTCAATGTCAAATTCTGGACACGGAACTCGGCGGAACGAAAACCCACCTGATGTTACGTTCTAAGATTTTGGGTTCTATTTTTTTGTTTTCCCGGGCTCCTGCTGGGCCCCGTGGTAGCTGGGCCCAGTAGCTTCCCTTCTATTGTAAGGGAAGATCTCGTACCCCTCCACTCACACGACTCGCAAACCTAAGACTCTCGATCAAACCCATACCCAAATGACATCTCGAGCTGTGGATTTTAACCTTTTGCTTGCCTGCACTGTTGCTGGGCCCTACGGTAGCAGGGCCCAACAGGTTCCCTTCTAACATAAGGGGGATTCTTGTACCCCTTCACTCACATGAATCGCAAAACGTCAACTCGCTTCGTCAAACCTCAATCGTTGTTCATCGGCGGTCAAGATATGTAGTTTGGAAATGATTTCTCAATACATTAGTAGATTAATTCTTTTCTTCTTCTTTCTTCTACTCACAGGATACACCAACCAGCTACGCTTTGCTAATACACTCTCACGTTCTGGGTGGGGAGGGGACATCTCGATCCCATGCTCCCCCACCCCTACCCCCCAAGTTTAAAAGTGTATTGGAAGTGTCTTTGTCCCATCTCATGGACATGTAAAAAAGACACTAATGCATACGATACACTAGTGTACAGAACTAGTTTCTGTACAACAAATACACCAGCTACACTACCCCAATACATCTGCCGGTTTGGACAGGGGGTCCCGACAACGTGGTGTCCGATTGTAGACTGATCTCCTCAGCCTTTGATGTCGCGTTTCTTTCAACGATCGTCGATCGTCGATCGTCAATCGTCCATCGGTTTTCAATCGTTGCCTATCAGTTGATGATGAAGATCCTCGATCACCATAGATTGGCGGTCGAAAAGCGTAGGTATATTAACGAATTGTTCATGTTTACATCACATGAAAAGAAAACACCTCCCAGCTACACTTGCTAATACAATCTACCCTTGTTGGAGGAGGGGACATTTGAATCCCATGCTGGCTTCTCCCTCCCCCCAAGCTAAAGTGTACTGGGATAGTGTTTGTTTTCTGTGTATCTTATGGACATGTAAAAAAAACACTAGTGTACATGATACATTAGTGTACAAAAATAGTGTATGTACAATACACGCACCAGCTACACTGCTTCAAGACACTCGACGATTGGGGGGGGAGGGTTGACTACGTGGAGTCCATTCTGTAGAATGATCTCCTCACCTTTTGACGTCACCATTCTGTCGACAATTGTCAATCGTCCATTGTCAATTGTAAACCATCAATTCCATGCCCCCCCCCCCAAGCAAAAGTGTATTGGGGTATCTCATGGAAATGCAAGAAAAAAACTAGTGTACATTAGACATTAGTGTACAGAAAAAGCTGTTGTACAATACACGCACCAGCAACACTACTATAATACACTCTATGGGATAATTTCCATATTTTGTCACGAATAAGAACACAATCGAGTAATTGAAAGGCTACACTCGACAAGAAGGTTGTTTCCATTTGACGTCCCACATCGGAAAGTAAACATCCACTTTAGGCAACAGTCCATTCGAAATGTTTGAAGATGTATGTATGCCCATAGTACATTCTACCCACAACGTCACATATTTCCTTTTGTCGTTAATTATTACTACCTCTTGAGACAAATTTATGAAAAATATCCAATTCTATGTATCTAATACAATGAATGTGCTGTGCATAAACTGGGTATGATTAACCAAATCTCAATATTCAGAATTCTTTGACTGGCAGGGGTCATAGGCATTGAAGCCGCTGGGATCGTAGCAAGTAGGGGAGCAAAGTATCACCAAGAATATAGATGTGACTTGCCTAATGCACGTGGAGTGTGCAGTTGGACAGTCTTGCTCAAGCTCCATGTTGAAGAAGACTCGGACATGACCTATGTCCTTCATCTTTTAGAATGACTGTAAGAGGGAATTCAATTACTAGAAAGTAGTTAGAAGCTCGGATGTGATGAGAACATTGTTCATTCAGATAAGGACTGCAACAAGAGGCAAGGACTGGGGACTGAGAAACAATACAAGATCTAAAACACCATTACAGAGACCCCTCTTTCTCAAGGGTGGTTGTGATCTCTATGTTCCAATAGCAGGGAGGCACTTATAGTCCATACAAGGCCTTACGAAGTCGCCAGATCTTGTTGGTGCCATTGGAAAATTTGGGTGGTTATACCAGGAAAATTTTCTCATCCAATGTGCTGTGTAAGAAGGCATTTTTAACATCCATCTATTTAATCTCCCAACCATGGTGTGTCACCAGAATGAGGAGAGCACAAACACTGGTGTAGTGCTAAACAGGCACAATGTTCTCATTCAAATCAATGTTGGGGATGTGGGAAAACCCCATGGAAATGAGTTGTTCCTTGTAGCAATCAATCACACAGTCAGGATGTAACTTGCCCTGAAATTCCGAGCATGCAAAGGCAACACCATGACAAAGCTACAAGTCCACCGGATATTTCATCCCGTTCTTATGGAGAACAGCCAAATCCTCTTGCGTGGAGGTCTCCTAGAGGAAGGCATCTGTAGCCTCACAAGCCTCATGGATAGTTGTGGGCATGGAACTCAAAGGGGAGGGATCACTAGCAGTAACAAAAGCAGTAACATAGCCAGCCACAAAGGTATCTCGCACTGTGAAATTCCTGACAGATGAGGGAGTAGCATAGATCAGTACAAGGATGCATGAATTTGATGCTAAGCATGTCCATAATATGGTAATGTGACCGAGGACATGCAACACTAGATCCCAAGACATAATGCCCGTGTGAGAAGGGAGGGCTCAAAGCCGACCGCCACAAGGCATGGATTCCACATGGCTTGGATGGTGGCATATCTAGGTGCACTCGACTCGGTACAGAGGCACTGGGTGAAGACTCAGCATCAGGAGAACGTGAAGCCATTGGGAGCGCAAGGGAGGAGTCAAAGGGTGTCATGAAAGAATATGACGATGAGAAAAATAGAGAGTTATCAGCACTGTAGACAAAGAAAGGCGGGGACTCACGTGAAGACCCAGATAGTGACACGATGGAGATTCTATTGCCATCATGAGAGGCAAAGAAGCCGTTGTCCCAATCCGAGGAGAAAACATGGACAACAGTAGGAGAGAATCCCCCTCCTTCCAAATAAGAGAGTGGGGTGAGCATGTTCACAGTGGTTACACAATTAGCTAATTAATTAATTAATCACGCTGAAAAGGCATACACAAGGAAGAGAGCGTCACATGACTCTATGATACAGCAATGAGAAGATTCCTAAACCATTTAGCCTTGGAATGGGCTACATCACAAGAAAGATATAGAGACAGCCAAAACTGGACAACTTACCTTCCAGAAGGTCGTCAAGAAGCGAGACAGTGATGACATAGCCCCAAATGCGAGCAAGGTGGAGATAGATGCACCTCCCTGTCTAGCACTAATGGGAGGTGATTTCATGAGATAGGGGTCTTTGAAACACGCGGTTCTACACCCAGGTCATGTAAGACATGGCCTCAAAAGAAACGAGGAAAAAAGGGCCAAACATAGAAAGCAAATACAGAATCAGTCAACAAGAGAGCAGCTCCAACATTTGGATACAATGTTTTGCTGGGATGTGTAAGGAGTAGAAGATTCCAGACACATGCTACGAGAGATGAAGAAATGAAAGGTGGGACTAAAGAACTCGCCACCACGTCAGATCCAAAAAGACAGAGTTGTCATTGGCTCGCATGCTCAGCTTGATGGAGCCACTTTTTTAATCACAATGGTAACATCATTTTTTTGCACAATGCAAAGATCGCACAAAAGCAGGAAAATCCATCGGTGAGACAAAGCATGTAGCAACCAAGAATACCAAGAAAACCATGAGGGGGGACTCGATATGTATGGCGCCAAGTGGATGAAAAGTGAGATAATCAAAGGTGGAGAAGGGTGATCTGTGTATCTTGTCTCGGGTGCAGTCAAGGTAGTCAGAAATGCAAGGGGTCATTTCAAATTGTTGCACACATCGAGTTATTGGCATACTGCTTACTGCTTCCATCGAGTATGAAGATACATCAAGTGTTTCATGTGAGCCTACTAGCTCCATACAGGACAGAGAGAACTGTTCAACAACCACTGGTAGTCCTTGCTGCCAACGGCCAATATGAGGTTCTTTGCCTAATCCAAAATCAAGAGCCTACACTCGGTTCATGAGTTATTAGGGAATACCTCGTTCATCGGACCGTTTGTGGACCTGAATGTAACTCATGGGAGCGCGAATCTCAGCTGTCCACGAGGGTGGTCAACGAGTACTAGAGCGATCTCGCATTTCACACAGATGGACGCGTGGCATGGGGCACCACTTGAATGCACAAAAAGTGAACAGCATTCCCACAGGGAGGCATTCATGGACAACGAACATAGGAGGTTGGGGACGCCCAACATGGTTGTCGCACGGACTCTCCAACCTATAGGGGCAAGGCCGCTAGCCGTGCTGACCGGCAAGCTGTAGCTTAGGTCCAAGTGCCATGTACGTTTTCATATTTAGTTGGTGATTGAAATTACTAATCTTCTTTCACAATGTTGACGACTTACTATATATTACTC
This sequence comes from Penium margaritaceum, assembly GCA_023375785.1. Taxonomy (NCBI): domain Eukaryota; kingdom Viridiplantae; phylum Streptophyta; class Zygnematophyceae; order Desmidiales; family Peniaceae; genus Penium; species Penium margaritaceum. Next base: position 12,888 of record SZWC01020549.1, read on the forward strand.
TCACCTGTTGATCATGAGCCGGGACGATTCATAATAAGTGAGGAGAAATGTAGCGGGAGGGCCAGTTCGGCCCTCCCACCTCGTGATAGCAAGGGGGTGGTTACGAGCCACCCCTTGCTATTGCGAGGGTTGGCCGCTGACCAGCAACCCTTTGGCTACCGGCCACCCTGCGGCCGGCTGGCTGGGTGGCCTTCGGTCGGTCACGCCGGCCACCTGGCGGCAAGCAACCAACCGCCAATCGAGCTGGTGGCTCGATTGGTGGCCAGAAGGTCGCGAGTGTCGAGGCATGTGGCCTCATGCCCTCACCATTGCTCGCCCTCTTTGCTCACAAGAGCAAGCAAGGATGAGGGATAGAGCGAGAGCAAGAGCAAGGGACGCATGAGAGAAGTCGGTGCGAAATCGCCGATCGCGCCTCGCATGCGACGATTTCACACCGACGCGTAAAAAATGAAACTCGAGTTCGTTTAGGTCAGACTACAAGTTTTGAAACCGGAAAGCTCGTGCGAGCTCTAGAGTTCAAGGTTATTCCCCCCTCGTTTCAGACCCAAAGCAAGGGGGCGAGATGAAAATAGAAATGGGCCTCCGGACACTTGAAATATTCAAGTCTCCGTACACGGGTCATTGGTGACGACTTCCCCCAAGAGTGACGCAGAGGGGAAAGCCCCTTGAGAGGGCTCCGGATGCCAGTCTGTGAACTCCTACGACAACGTAAGTGTAGGATCTGAAGATGCTACCCGTTACAAAAACATACATCACCAATATTTGGCTATGTCTGGAATGAACAAGTTCATAATAAGGGAGAAAGTAAAATCAGCCCCACGGTGTACTTCTGTACTGGGAACTGGCGGCTAGGCCACTAAAACCCGTCATCAACTGTATAAACTCTTTCAACATCATCAGCATCATCTACAACATCACCATCAACAACATCAACTACATCGACAACATAAGTTACACCTATTGATTCTTCATGTATATGTGCTTTTTTAGAGGCCACCAAGATCAGTTCTATATTTGAAAGACTAGGGGGGAGGATCTGAGTTAGCTTCTATAGATGAATCAACAACATCTAGTCCTGCATGTTTGAGATGCCATGCTGAGGAGGAAGATGTTTTTTTTCCTTTCTCACTCATAAGCAGATCCATGTGACCACTGCCGGAGAGGCATTATACAACATCACCCCCACAGCTCGGTATGTACCTGACTACTTATTCTCGGCAGACATGCAGAGAAGTGACTACATGCACATTTCTAGCTTGTGAGTTACGGGATGCAGAGGGAAGAACGAAGTTGAAGTGGACTTAGTCCAGTTGGCTCTAAGCCTAGTTCCATGGCAGCCTCATATAGTGTCTCACAGGATGAGGACGTTGAGACAGTGAGTGTCGATGACATCCAAGCCAGTTCTGAGATGTTCTACAGCTCGCCTCTATCCTTCTCCTTCACACCTTGACTATCCCTCACTTCCTCTTTGCCTGACTCACATTCAACTACAGGTTTGGATGTACATTCATTGTCTACAGTGGACTGTCCGAATTACGAGCAGGACCTAAGGGAGGGATGATTCTCCAGGATGTTTGACATCTGCAACCACTCACATGTGAATGAAAGAGATGGAGGCGGAGGTGCTTCACCGAATGGTAAGTTCTTTGTCCAAATCCCGCAGTGAGGTGTTGTGGATTCTTGATGATGTTGAGTTTAATCTTCCTGCCGTTGCTGAGGAGGATCGTGCTACCGATATGTGAGTGCGCATCTCTTCTCCAAGTTGAGATGGTCTAAGTCTAGGAGTGCCTCTGGACATGTGAAGGTGTATTTCACGTAACGACTATAGCAGTGAGCTCCGTATACACAGATTTGGATCCACCCTTATCCTCTAGTCTAGGAGAATCCAACACCATTTTTCCCACCCGCACAGGTCAGTCAGATGTGGGTGGTATAGAGGAGGATGTCAGTTGCGACATTTGGCAGCTACCTGTTCTTAAAGATTCAGCAACACATCCATCTTCCAGTCGGGAGCATTTGGCAACATCTTCTCCAACCCTGCACCCTCTGAGTCCAATTAGGGTGATCTCTGCCCTGCCAGCTGGGACCTCTGACAGTCTCCGGATGTCTAGGTTGAGACTGGCATACTCTTATCTTCCTACTCTAGAGCTGGTGAGTAACAGGCATTAGGAATTAAACAGAAGCTGAAGATATGAGGATGTCACCTGAGAAGGGAACATGGGACGGCAACCACAGGAGACCCAATATTCTCAGATACAACCACAGAATTATTCAATCCTAGCAGAGTGGTGTTGAGGTCCTTGTTCCCAGGATCCTCTCAGTAAGGAGAGATATGTGCATCTTCTCAGCTAGTACCTTGTTGACAACTTCTATAGCCCAGTGGAAGTGTTGGTGTATGGGATTCAAACTGTATGAGTATCAGATGGTGTTGTGCAATGAGTGCTTCTTAGTTTGTCCCGATGATGCTCCAAAGTATGCACTGCTTCTTGTGTGATATTTGTGATGCATTCTAACCACCTTGATCACCCATTCACGGCTTATAGGATTTTCTCAATGGTCGAGATCCGGACACTAAGTGGTCTGAGCCAGTGCCTTGGAAGACCCCATGCTGATTTGCCATATGTTATCTTTGATAAGTTGTATATTCTCTATGTGGTCGAGACCCGGGTATACGGTGGTTGTACTGGCAGCTCAGGAGACCCAATGTTGGTTGATCAAGCCTATTTAGCCTATGTAAGATCTATTATATGTGGTTTTCATGTGATTGAGACTATAACTTCTGAAGACATGTTCTGGAGTCTCAGGAGGCATAATCCGCCTAACTTTGGTTTACCGGTGGTGCTAGCATGCTACAGTGGAGTTTGGACATGTTTTAGGCATGTTTTGTGCTTTCGCGATGGTCTCTGATGCTACCAATGTAGCTGCTACTTTTGATACAGCAGATGTTGTCAGTGCTATTGACGTAGCTGATATTACTCATGCAGATGCAGCTGATGCTGCCAATGCAACTTGTAGTTCCGGTGCTAGAGGTGGAGCAGATGACACAGCAGGTGGAACTGATGTGTCTGAAGGTGTTGACACCGCCAATACACCGGATGTTGCCAAGGATTTCAACACCAATGGTGAAGCTGATGCACCTGATATTGTTGGTGCAGCTGGTGCTGCTAAAGGTGCAGATAGTGCGTATAGACCTGGTGTAGGTATAGGTGATTCAACTGGAGACGCAGATGCACTGTGTGCTACTGATGCTGTAAATTCTGCCAACTCAACAGATTATACACATGGTGTAGATGATGTGCCTAGTGTGGTGTCTTCCACAGATGCTACAGATGTTACTGATGCTATAATTATTGCACTTGGTGTAGATGATGCAGCTGGTGTGGCTGATGTAGCTGATGCCATAGATACAATGGATGGTATCAATGGAGCTGATAATGTAGACATTGTAGATTTTGTCGATACTACTAATGCTGAAGAAGATGTAGAAACTGGTGATGCACCTGGTGTAGGTGATGTTGTCAACACCCAGGATGCAGTAGGTGCAGCCAACAAATTTGATGGTGTAGATGCTACTGATGATGTCGACACCAAGGGTGCAGCTGGTGTAACCAACATAGGTCGTAGAGATAATACAGCTCGTGGAGCTCATGTTACTGAAGAAGTAAGAACTGCCTAATGCTGCTGAGGCTGTCAACACCAAGGGAACAACTGTTAAAATCAATGCACCTGATAGAACTGGTGGGGTTGATGCTACTAGAGGTGCCGGTCTCGTCCGAGTGCCTGATATACTTGATGCTAATGATGGTAGAGACCATATCAAAGCACTTGATGCTCCTGATCCTATCAACACCAAGGGTGTAGTGTGTGTAGCCAATGCAGTTGGTATAGTGGATACAGGTAATGTAGCTGGTGGAGCCGATGTTGCTCAACATGTAGGCGATGTCACAGATGTAGCACGTGGACTAGATGTAGCTAATATAGTTGGTATTGTAGATGGTACCATTGCTATGGATGGTGGTGACGTTGCAAGTATTGCAACAAGATATAGGAGCTACCACAATACCTGACACTCTTATCCCAACCTCAATGTCCAGTGTCACATTCAATGTCATCACAGATGGTGCAGCTAATGCAACTGATGCAACTACTACAGCTCGTACTACGAATGGTGTGGATGACATAAATGTTGTAGGTTTATTGATGCTGATGAGGCTGCCGATGGACCTCATGCATCCAATGCACCTGATGTAGATGGTTGAGCTGATTCTATAGATGAAGCTGATGACGTTGGTGAATTTGACACCAATGGTGCAGCTGGTGCAGCCGATGCAGCCGATGACTCCTAGATAGTTAATGAAGATAACGTTGCAGATGAATCTGGTGCTGCACATGAAGCTGATGATGCTAATGAAGGTAATGCTACTGGTGATGTCGACATCAAGGATACACATGATGTTGTAGGTGTCACAGATCCGACACTTGTTGTGTGCGCTCCAACATCAGTGTACACTGTCACAGGTACTCGAGGCATGAACCCTGTCAAAAGCTCATAGAGAAATTTGGTACTAACACTCCAGGTACTAGGAAAGATGCTGGACATGCTTCTCATGTTCTTGCTTTGGCTGATACAGCGAGGACTGCACCTGGCGCTCATGCCCCATCCTCTTTGCTCACTGTTGTAGCTGATGTCGTAGTAGATAGATGCACACACCCCCCCTCTTCGGGCAAAACAATAAAATCCAGCAGGGACGGAGACATTCCAGTGACAAGATGGACAAGGTGCGCTGTCCGCTGAAGACATGGTCAAGCATGAGCTCGAATCGAAGAAGTAAGGAGTGGCTCACCCATTGTCCGTGTGAAACTAGTGGAACAAAGGATGGAAAAAATAGGTGCACACTGAGAGGGAAGGTCTAGTCTAGCTGGAGAAGCTCTCTCAGATGAAGACGGTGAAGATGAAGGAGGTGATGTCGATGTCGGACAAGAAAAATAGAAAATCTCTGAGAAGCTGACCTGTTGCATCATCTGCCTCATACCCCGGAGATCGGTGTATAAAATGGCCAGAGCTCTGGTGAGCGGTACAGCTGAATTTCGTAGGTCTACCTCCTGTGGAAGGTGAGGAAAGGCACGTGGTTGGAACCAGGGTGGATGCGACTCACTAGGGTGCCAACGACATTCGCACAAACTGAGTCGTCCATCTCCACAAAAGTGGCAGGAAAATCCATAAAGCAGTGGTCCATATTGTTGATGAGTACTGTCTAGCAGTGGCGTAGAAGTCCACCAAGGGGGCAACTGACCTGCGGGGTCACAAAGAGGTGGTACCAGCTGCCACATGTCTGGGATTGGTTGGTAATGAGGGTGAGGATGTAGAATATTGTCTCCAGAAGGTGTTGGAGAGGACCATGGAGAAGGTCGGCGGAAGAAACTACTAGAGGGTGGTGTAGGCTACCAGGCTGATGCTGTATCTGCATGCTTATATGGATAAGCATGCAGAGGGCCATATCCCGGAGATGGATGAGGAAAGGAGTGGAGAACGCCATCTCCTTGTGGCGTATAGACTGACAACAGGAGTAACTGGTAAAAAAAAGCATGAGATGGTGGCGCCAGCAGCAAGGTCACCGTATCTCGAGACGACCGGTGGTGAGGGTGCGTGAAAAATCGTTCTCTCCAGGCTGTGTAAATGCCAACCACGGGAGTGCATGGCCAGGAAAACCAGAGAACGGTTGCTGATGCACCATCATGCTTGAAGGAGGCAGATGGTGGGCGTGAGGTAGCCAGGACTACCGCCTGGCTATTCTTCCCACGGGGAAGAATGGCCAGGCGGTAGTCCTGGCTGAGGAATCACCATGCCTAAAAAGACTGATGATGATGGAAAGAGTGAATGATGAGGGTGAGAGTAGCAAATTTTGTCTCTCAATGCTGTAGAAACCAATAACGAGGGTGTAAGAAAAAAACAGGTCCACCTTGGGACATAAAAACCCTAGAAATGGGGAGTAACGAAAAAAAAGAAGAGAACTGAACGAATTGAAGTTAACCCTCCTATTTCTATAGAACGAGTATCATTTTTCAAGGGAAAGGGGGGATCACACCAATATGCTCGAGTTCCCACTGTGCTATTTTATCCTCTCTCCTTTTTATCTTTAAACAGCTTGGTTCAAATCAAGAAGTGGACGTCCGATGGGGAACCACCATGGAAAACCATCTACGGTGTTCTCACATGGGTGTTAAAACATCCACACATTTGCATGGATGCGAAAGCACCCACGCGCTTGCGTGGGTAAAAAAAAACATCTACAAAAACATGGGAAGCTGGATGGGCTAAGTGGGCTGTTGACGTCAAATCGTTGGTAGCTTCCATGTTGCTGTTGCACCAGTACCAGCCTTGAGCACACTGCTGCTGGAGTAGCTCCACAGTGTGGAGAAAAAGATTGGTGCAGTTTCTGCTAGGGATGTGTAATGTTTCTTCTGCTTGCATGTTTCTCCGGTATCGGTGTCACGATATTGCGGCTACAAGCAATTATTTTGCACCGGTGCATTGTGCTGCTGCTGCTGCACAATGCTGTTGCTGCCAGTGTTGCTGTATGTTGTTTTGTTGCACGCTTCTTGTAATACTACTGCAACACTACTTGCACGCGGCTGCCACGATGCTTGCTTGCTGTTTTTATGGGACTGCATTTCTTACATGCTGTTGCCTTGCACCTTGCCTGCTGGTTGCTGCTGTTCAACGTGCCAGTCGACCACTAACACTGCCATGATTCGTTGAGTGGGACGGTCATTTTCGGGGGTGTGACCATGTATCCATTGAATTCCCAATAGGTCTGATGCATCCAGTAACTGCTCTTTAACAATGCCATATCCACCACTTTTGCATTTTAACTCTGATATAGCCGCAGGTTGTCGAAAAGTCATGAGATATAAAACAAAAGCACGTGAATGCCATGACAATGCTGCATAAAATGCAGCGTCAGAGTGATGAAATCATTATTGTGCTAAAAAAATCACCAACCCCTATTTTGAGGTGTTTTTGGCTGTTCGTGGGAGGGTTTTGCATGGGGTTTGAGAGGGGGGGTCCGAGACACCCCATGCATTGAAAGGGAACTTGCTGTGGTCCGCTACCGCGGGGTCCAGCGGATGCCCATACGAAGAATAAAACCCTCAACCCCGAATGTTATTCAGGGTTGGGTTTGAAAATAGTCTACATGTAAAAGAGGTAGGGTTTGCGATCCCGTCGGAAAAAAAAAAAAAAAAGAAAGAAAAAGGGGTCGGTGCTTGATACCGAGCTCACAAAGGAGCAAGAGTCTCGATCAAGCGACTCCCTCTTGTTTGAAGAGGGTCACATGACCCTCCTTGCCATGCTTAGACAGCAACGCACGTCGCTGGTCGAGCATGGCGAGCGAGCTGGATACCTCATTTCTTTTCTTGTAAGTGCTGGATATGGGTGACATAAAATTTCACTACTGGATATTGGAGGGTCAACCCTTCAGTCGCGTGGATATCCTGGCAACTATGCCCGATCATTTTACTGCGTAGTAGCGGCGGCCTTCTCTTACGCTACAACATCTGATGTTCAAACATCGCATGCTTCAGCATTTGATGGCCTAAAAATCTCGCTAAACTTAAGTATGACTGTACACTTTCCTTGTCATTGTTGCAGATATTCTTGCTACTCCGGTATGCTTCCTACTTCGTGCCATGTGGGGCATCTCAATTTCACTTCAGTTTTTCTCTGTTGCTTTTTCTGCTCATAAGGCCCCCTGTTGGTTGTACATGTTAGACACGCAAGTGACCTCTTGAATCTGTCCACTCACACAAATCATGAATGCATGTGACTAAGCAGACATGAAGCTCAAGGCACATATGTTGCGGGCCATGCATCGTTGGCATCTCGGCCGGGTGCAAGAATGAAGCGAGCTCATTTGTGCCGGGTCCCACCTGCAAACATTTTTTTTCTCTTGATGATGGGGTGATTAGCTCGCACATGAGAGAATTGCTAGAGAGTGCATGCACCACATACGCTCGTGGTCGATGTGGTTGAGTTTTGCTCTTGCATGCTGTTAGCTTGGTGAACCAGGTTGCTGATCCCTTGGGACCACACGTCCGGTTTACACCGGCGTGTGAGAAACCGCCTGGAGCTCGTTAGCTCCAGGGTCTGGTTCGATCCCTGGGTGGCATCTGGGCCCCACGTCGAGAACCTCCCGTGGGTGGCCCGGTCAACTGTGTTTATATCACCTCGCTAGCTCCTCACTTGTTACTTGTTCCTCTCTTGTTACTCTTTCAAAACATGAGCTTGCCCCGATCCAAGGCGTCTCCCTCTCTACCTTCTTGCTTGCTTGCTTGTACGTCATAGCAATCAACGCTACTTACGTTGGATACAAGATTGGCACGAGCTACATCATGTTTAATTGTGCCTGAGAGCACAAATGATTAGCATGGTGTGATTAGCATTTGCTTAGCAGATTTTGGAGTGACACATTCCGGGAGACATGCATCCATATACGCTTGTGGATGACGTGGTCATCCTTGTATTGATATTCATGCCAAGATAGGAGTGTTGTTGTTGAGCACCAGGTTGCCGATCTTGTGGGGTCACACTGTCGATTATACCGAAGTGTGAGAAAACCATGACGGCACGTTGCTGACCGGAATCGTTCGACCCTGGGGTGGCAGCACGATCCCACGTTGAATACTTCACGTGGGTGGCCTGGTCGAACAGATGCTATCAAATCGCTCTTACATGCTTTTACTCTTCAGTGTGTGATGATTAGCTCTCACATGGGAGAATTACTAGGGAGTGCATGCACCACATACGCTCGTGGACGATGTGGTTGAGTTTTTCTCTTGCATGCTTTTAGCTTGTTGTTGATCCCTTTGGACCACACATCGGGTTTATACCGGTGTGTGAGAAATTGCCTGGAGATCGTTTTCTTTAGGGTCTGGTTTGATCCCTAAGTGGCGTCCGGACCCCACGTCAAGAACCTCGCGTCGATGGCCCGGTCAACTGTGTTTTATCACCTCGCTAGGTCCTGACTGTACACACCTGTTGTTCTCCCGCTACTCTTGTATAATGTGAGCTTTCCCTGATCCATGGCGTCGCTCTCTCCATCTGTTTGCTTGCTTGCTTGTACGACATAGCAATCAACGCTACTTACTGGTATCAGAGCACGAGGAAATCTCTCCTCCTTGCTACAGTCATGAGGCCTCGTCGGGTCACATCTACGTGGTCGGTGATCCCGCGTAAGCCATTCACGCTTTTAGGTCGTGGCTCCAGCCACTACAACAGTGCCTACTGCAGTAGCCTCACAAAGCCGCCGCCATTGCAGCTACGCTTTACGCAGTCACTCTCTCCCATGCTTGACTCGGCTGCATCGAAAGCTGTAGCGCCTCTTTGTTGTAGCCTGCCTACTCTCGGCCGTGCTGCAGTTCCCGTGGTATCACTCTGCACAGTCACATCTCATGCGGCTGCTAGCGTGGAATCAGCCACTCTTATGGCAGCAACATCGTCCTTCATCGTTGTTGCACATCTCCGCATCAACCAACTACGTCCATTACAGCCGCTTTCTTGCAGTTGCTCGCACTTCTCCATCATGGTTACTTCAACTACAATGGAATACTCCACTACTTTCCACATCCATCCGCTTCTGCCGTGCTGCGGCCATAGTAGCTGTGGCTTCTGCCAACTGAATGCGCACCTCTCCCGCTACCCAACCGACCTCTCATTGCATTACGCTCTACATGGTCTTGCTTACCAGAGCCTCTTGTGCTGCATTGCCTCTCAGCACGCAACTCTCTCTCAGCTGCAACACATCAAGTGGCTGCAATTCTGCTTGGACACATCGTCACACGACTTCGGCATCTCCTTTCTCAATCCTGCGTACGCCGATACAGATAAGCCATCTCCTTGCACAGTGGCAGCAGTAGTAGCCGCATTTGAATCCTAAACTCGCATCCTGGCTTCGCCGCCTGCCGCTGATCCCGCACCCACCTCGTCTTGGGGGCGGCGTGAACATGCATGTATTGACGAAGCCATCGCACGCCTCGAGGAGCTGGCAAACCAAGCAGGACTGGAGGTGTGGTCACGCCGCAGCTGCGACAGTCCATGGTACCAACTTGGTGAGGACTACGACCCAAATGACCACGAAGCCCGAGTTGACGCTACTGAGTACACCGCCTACTGTCAGTCAGCTCCTGATGACTCACCGACCGTATAGAACATACCAGCAAAGGAGCCACAGCGCGATCAACGTCATCCTCAATCGCCTGTAAGCTCCTCCATTGCACGTAAAATGCGTCAGCAGAGTTAGCGAGTCGCTTCTGGCATGGCACCGTCGACACCAACAGCACCAGCAACGTTAGTAGAGGCTGCTCACAGACGCACAGCCTCACGCAGTGTCCTGTCCCCCGCTGCCTCCTAGGCAGCTACTGCATCTTCAGGGTCCTCTAATATTTTCTCTGTTCTGGAAGCAGCTCTTGTCTCTAGTGTCGTTGTTGCCTCCACATTTGCTGCTATAGCATGTGCTACTCATGCACTCGCTAGCACCGCTACTGGTAGAGCTGCTTAAGCCTACACTGCCACCGCAGTGAACCAAGGACCACTTGCAGCCACAACCGTCAACATCGCCTCGCAAACTGCTACCACTACCAATTCTATAGCAGCAGCAGCAGCAGCAATAGTTTCCACTGCCCTTTCCAGTGCCATCGCCTCCATCCAGTTGTCCACAAATCAGGCATTCTCTGCTACTGAGTTGTCATCATTAGGGTACCAGGTTTGCATTCTTGTCACAGCTGCAGCGGCCGTCTTCACTCTCATAGGTGATGCCCTCGCTGGAGTCGCCTGCCTCATTGCCTCAACCACCTCCTCTATGGCTGTCATTGGTGCTTCAGCAGCATGTGCACTTCCACCTATGTTTCCTCTGTGGCGCTAGCTTGGATGAGCTCCTGTCTGCCCATCATACGGCCCACACATTGCAAGCCTGACTTTGATTCAGCTCCACAGTAGTTTTCCACCATCCTCACCTTTCACTCCTAGGAAAATTGTTTCAATGTCTAAACACAAGGTGAGCAGCTGTGGGAGTACTACAAAGAGCCAAACTCCTCTGCCAATCCCCCCTTTTGTACCCACAGATGCTGAACCCACACGTGCTGCATGTGCTCTCATCCGTTCTCGGCCTGATGCCCTCATTGATGAAATCATCTCCTACAATACTGATACAGCACGCCGCACACCCGTTCACCCTCTAGGCGCCTATGCACTCATTAAGTGTCGCACCACTGTCACCAGGCATGCAGCACAAAGTGTGCTCACTGTCCAGTTCAACATGCTCTCTATGCGTGCTGATGAAACTACGGACACGTATTTGGCCCGCAGTCTCCGCCTCCTTTGTGATCTTGGCAAAGTAGCACCTGTACAACTTCTTGCGGTCCTCTCCATCGTCAACGGCCTCATCCCCGAGTTGTCTGAAATCTTCATGGAAGTCAAAGCATCTAAGCTCGAGCGTCTTGTCGCTGAACCTGTGCCTGCTGATGCACCCCCGGGCATTGGAGTACTCTGGGAGTTCATTGCCCAGCGCCTTACTGATTTGCGGAGTACCCTCCAAAACAATTGCATACACCATGCAAAAATTACAGGTGCAACCACTTCTCTTCCTTCCGCCTCCTCATCATCCACCCCTTCAACCTCACCTTCCACCTCGGCCACATTCCTTCTCAGTCAGAGTGGGAGGGGGTGGCTGTGGACGGGGAAGAGGGAAAGGGACCGGAAGCTCAGGTGCCAGCGGGCAGGCTGGTCGGGGCAAAGGGAAGGCCTCTACCGGTGCCAGCTCGTCCACGCCTTCTCCCAACACTGTCACATGCTGTAACTGTGGTGCAACCAAGCATTCTACACCGATGTGTCTGGCACTCCAGGGCAACGAGCGCCTTGCATCTTCTATGCGGCCGCATTGGGCACACTCCTCTGGCACCACCGCAACTTCCTATCATACCAAACCACTTCCACAGCGTCCACCAGCCGTGGCTCTTCTGCTCCGGTTTGCACCACTCCCTACAGCACTACTACGGCGCCACCTCTGCTCCCTTATCCCTGGGGGTGCCCCCAGGGTATGGAGGACCAGTCTCCTACGGCCCCCCGTCCGGTGCCTATTCGCATCCTGCCTATGCCTCTCCCATGCACCCTCCCAGGCGCCCCTCCACCGAGGTTTTCATCACCCCGAACCTTTCTGAGGACGAGCGTCAGTTGGATGCTGCCCTCTCCCATGCCGTCCACTAGCGTCGCCTTTGTGATCAGGGAGGTGAGAGTGGACACTCTGGGTCAAGGTCACTTGCGTGTGTTGTTGATGATCAGTTACGTGGTCCAGCGTCCGGTTATGTTCTTGGGTGTCACTCTACGGATGTCCCGTGGATTGAGGATTGACATTCTATCTGTTGCCTCGCTGTCTTGCTGCCTGTGGCCAGCGTCTTTCCCCCCATGATGTTGTTGTTGTTGTGAGTCGTGATCCCACCACTATTCGTGCGTCGGATGGCTTTTGGATTCTTGACTCCGGAGCCACCCACCACATGACTTCGACTCGTTCCTTCTTCATCCCCGTTGGCCCTGTAGTTACAGATCTGTGCTTTGTTTGCATAGGCTGTGGACAGCTGCTTCCTGTTCAAGGGGTTGGTGTTTTTCGCTTTGTGGACCCAGGGGAGGAACTGTTCTGGCCTGATGTGCTCTATGTTCCATCGCTTGAGTTGAGTCTTCTCTCAATCACGACGCTTGACAACCAGGACATGGACTTCTCCTCCAGTCACCGCATTGCATTTGTCTCTCACCGCACCTCTTGTCCCATCTTGCTAGAGGGCACACGCAACAGTTGCTTGTTTTGTGTTCCGATCTTTGCTCCCACTCCTGCTACCTCTGCCCACGTGTAAGTTATTCTCTCTCTCTCTCTCTCTCTCTCTCTCTCTCTCTCTCTTGTGCACGTACAGCTATTGCACCACCGCTTTTGGCACATTCACACTATAGCCATTGACAGCTTGCTTTGTACACTTCCCGTGGATGGTCTTGATGCCGCTACATTCCCTGCCCCAAGCCCCCCTGATTGC
>SZWC01020550.1:5009-30691 GCA_023375785.1 Penium margaritaceum
ACGCACGCACGCACGCACGCACGCACGCACGCACGCACGCACGCACGCACGCACGCACGCACGCACGCACGCACGTACGCACGCACGCACACATCCCGACACGTCGAGGCCAGCTCAACGGGCTGCACTGCAGAGGCGTTGCTTCGCTTTGCGCTGCGTTGCGTTGGGTTGGAGAGTGCGCAGCACGGCACGCCACGGCACGGCATGGCACGGCACGGCACGGCACGGCACGGCACAGCACAGAACAGCGCACCTTTTTCGCCGAGGAACGCGTGCGCGGGCAACGCCATGCACAAGCACAGGCACAGGCACATGCACAAGCACGGCAGCGCTGCCGCCGCCGCAGCCGCGGCCGCGGCCGCTGAGGCAGACGGCCGCGCCGCCGCAGTGCCAGCGACGGCGTTGGACGCCATGGTTGGTCGCCTCGCCACTTCAGCGAACTGGTGGGCCCGCAGTGTGAGGACGATGGAGGAAGCGGTAGCGATGGTCGGGAGTGACCCCTCCGCGCTGTTGCGGGTGCGGCGAGAGCGGCGGGTGGCGGGCGGCTTGGGTATAGTTGGAATCCGTCGGTTGCTGCGCTGCGGCCTTTTCTTGGCGGGCGGCTTGAGTTAGATACAACTACCCTTTGTTTGACCCCTCTTAACGCCGAGTCACGCCGCAAACGCTCCTACTGTGGCCGCCCTCACATCGTACCCACTCAGCCTACCTTTGCCACGTCAGGGGGGCGACGCGAGCTCAACTCGAGAAGTCGCTGACCGCGGAGAAGCCCGACGAACTTGGGGCGATGCGGAAACACGAGACGGGAAAGCAGTAGGGGACCTCGCCAACCGACGAGTCGACAGCAGGATGCTCGGCAGCGAGCGAACTGTGCATGCGCTACAGCCATCACGTGCCGAGATCGCGATAGAAAGTGGATCGTAAAAATCAGCGACTGGCCACAACACAATCCATTGCATCCCATACAGTCAGTCAGTGGACCCTGGACTCTAGTGGCGAACTCTGAAAAGAGCAAAAAATTAAACGATGTGCGCTTCCGCAATCGCATGGCGTACGTATGCACCCCTCTTCTGTCAAAACACACACAACGTAATAACGCAATTGATCCAAGGTTTGACCCTACATCAACCGCTGTGCGACACATCCCATGCACCGAAACCGGCAAAAGTGAAGATCAGAATGTGTACCGCAAACTACTGGCGATGGATGTTAAAACGGAGACATCGGGGCACTCCATCCCACAAGAACATGTTGCTACCTTCGCAATGTAAAAAATACAGTTTTGTGAGCAAACCACAATATAGCAATAAAACACCGTTCAACTCTCTCCATTGATTGACGAAGACAAAGACGAGTTCCAACGTCCTGCGAAACAACGCGGTACTCAAGCCGTAGGGCCATGGTGTCGTACATAAGGATGACTTTGTGGAAACACATACTCTGGGAAGACCCGTCGCGTTCATCCCTCATCTACTCGCGGACGACGGAACCATACTAAGTTTGCACAATCAATGAATCAAGCAAGGTTTCACATAATGAATGGTTCGTGACAAAAACCAAAAAGTCATACAGCTCAACGTGGATTACAAAAACGGATATCGCACTTTCAAGTGACATGCATTAGTATGCGGGCATTGGACAGGCTCGTCATAGACCTACAGTGTCCGATCGTGACCAGCGTACAGAGTCAAACGTCATAGTAGTACAGCGTACGTTCGTCATCGCTCGCTACAGGTTACCGTTTGCTTCCACACTTGTCAATGTAGTAAAACGTCATAAGAGAAAGCCGTCACAACATAAGAGGTCGACCATGTTTCCACGGATAATGAAAAAACGAGTGAAATAACGTGTTGTCCTTACATGTATAGTCATATAGTGTCCACTATACTCATGTCCATGAGGCCTTCATATAGTGGACTGCCACGTCGTCTTTCAAATAATGTGTACAACGGCGTTGAAAACCGTGTATAACTATAGCGTGCAGCTGGAGCAGCGGAGTGCGACGATCATTCATGTGCTATTCGAGAATCTCGGGGTGACCAACGCCTTCGTGGAGACGTCGACAGCCCCTTACGATGGTGTCCGGCTGGAGCCGCGGAGTGCGATATTGAAGCCGCGGAGTGCGGTGCATATATCGCTATCACAATGCATTCGCCGCGTTTTTTGTCAATAGCGCATACGGAAAAGAGGGAAGGATGGGCATGTGCATTCTGCCCTCTAGACATCGCGAGGCATGCACCTCATTGTAGAAGGACGAGGCCCCCAAATGAAAACTTGAGGTAGTAGTCTCAAAATGGTACTCTCGACGTCGTCCACTACTATCCTACAGCCTGTATGGACCGTTGCATGACCGCAACTCCTAGCGTTCACCGTAATGGGTTTACTGCCTCGCCTCCAACCCAGTGGGGCTGGTTTGATGGGCTTGGACGTGTCTATTGCATGTTTTCTTGGTGCATGAACCTCGACATGCAAGGTTACCGTACGAAGGCCGCGATGCAATCTCGAGGTGGCGCCGAGGTTTCGTCTAAGAACAAAGTCCTTCTGTGCTCTATCGAGCTGTACATGGAATCAAGGCCCGGCCACATGCATGTTTGCTCGCTCGCTTCCATGCTCACTTATTGTGCAACCTCCTTACTCAGAGTCCCCAACGCTTCATCGCGGACACAAAAGCTAGATTGTACACATCGTCATCGCTTCACGTAGATGCTTCCTCCAAACCATGGAAAACGAGTGGTTTGCAATCCATCATTAATCCTAGTGTGTTCCATAATTTTACATCCAAAACAGACAACTATTTTGAGGCTCGTGTATGTGACATTCCAAGGTCATAGTATAACCTCGGAATGTTGTAAACGACGGATGCTGACACATATGCATAATGATCTCGACATTGAATGAGAACATCATAACACTATGACGTATTACCATAGCTACCTGTCAGGTCGTCATAACATTGTACGTCACCTTGTTTGACGTTGACACGAGACGTCCCATAAGGGACACGTGGCCACTTCGATAGCGACAACGGATGTTAGCATAGGATGTACCCCCCAAATAGAAAAGACATACATGGGGTTTACCATCAGTTTCCTCTCATCCCCATAACTCGTCACATGCAACTCCCATGTGCACGGGATATTCATTCAACAAAGCAATTTGAATGTTTCGACGTCGTAGCACAAATTAAGTGAACAATGAAATTCGGCACATACGCATAACATAATAAATATTATTTGAGAACATCAAAAGACTATACCGTGTGACCGGCACCTCACATGACATCGTCGTCGCATTCTGAGTTGACTCGTGTGACGTTAACACAAGACGTCCCATCATAGACACCAACGCTTACATGGCCGCTTCGTCAATGATCGCAAACGTCAAAATGTTGTGTTCCCTCCAAAAGTATGGATAGCAAATGGGTTTTAGAACCAAGCCACGGTATGAAAATTCTAGAATACACGCTAACGGTTTCGACAACAATTTCTTGCAGTTCCTGAACTCGACACTTACTACTGTCACGTACATGTGTCTTGCACACAACGACAATGAGCACTTGACATAGTTGGGAAATGTCACAAAACTGTGTCGTTTGCACGGACCCGCTCTTGGGGTCGTCATAGGACTCAAGATAACTTGGTCCGATACATTGACGCGGACATAGGCGTATAACGTGTAGCCTGTCGCTATTTTCCCGCACTGTTCCTACCATTTTCGTCCCAGTCTTGGAGCGCAACAGTACTTCAACCATGATGGCCTCTTTGGCTGGTAAGTGGTGTTCTACCATGCCTCAATGAGATTCTCAACATCCTTGTGTGTTGTTGTACGGTGTAGGTTGGTGCCATGTACAGGCTACCGCGTTCCTTGAGGTACGACTTAGATGATGAGTCAGAGTCAGAGAACAATTCAGAGTTGTCCGACGTCATAATTGACCACACGCAAAGTTGGTGGAATGAACGTACGCAACCATGTCCCCCTATTATTATCTTGCTCGACGACTATCCATCGCGTTGCTAATGACATCTTGACTGGCTATCTCACCCGCCACTTGAGCAGCCACCACCACCGCCACTTCATCGACCACCTCTAGTCATCTTGGACAGCCCGCCAAGAATGTGTGAACAAGGCCAAGATCTCGACTAAATTCCACCATATTGCAACTATAATGTTTCAAAACATCGCTCACCCTGCGCAGGTAGCCGCCCCAAACAAGGAACAGTAGGAACTTGAAGCCGCAGGCAACGCTAGTTACGAGAGCCAGAATCTATACCACCTTTCGTCAACAATAGTATTGGTGAGTTCGTTGCCGGTGAGCATAGGGTGTATTCGTTGTACTTGTGAATTAGGAAGGGCGGTGAATACTCCGTCTATCTTGTGTGTTGAGCGTGTAGATATCCTAAAAAATAAAGTGTCTGCTAGAATCTATAAGTCTGAATGGGACGGTTTCCACTTTGGCATCGACCACGCCCGGTGGAAGAGCACTGCTGCACTGGTCGAATTTTTGAATACCAGACCAACGTTGTGGTGTGTCAAGAGCCTAGAGCCATTAACAGAACACAACCCTACAAGTTGGTAGTTTATTCAACGGTGTTGCCACACTCGGAAGATTCTGAAAGCATCTCATTTCGGGCGTGTTTTTCTTGTTGCGTTGACGATTGACCTTGAAAGGTTCTTCCAGGAACTGTGGGTGACGTTAAATCCCCACAGGGAACTCCAACATGCGCTATGTGATTTCCTTGTCAGTATTATATTCCAATTTGTAAAAAAAATCAAGACACCTCATCTGCTGTACAAGTCTTACCATTCCGGTCAGCTCATCTCCGAGTGCAAGAGGTAGAAACGGCCGATAAGTAGAGAGCTTGATCTCTTTTCCATGCTTTTGTTTTGAGAATAAAGAACTTACAGTTGAATGCATACTTATTCTACAAAAGAAATTGGGGATTGAAGACAATATGAACTAACCACCCTCTCCGCTTACGGAGAGGGTGGTTAACCATGTTGTTTTATTGGAGACGTGATATCACCATCCATCTTGAGCGGCCTAGTTACACGTGGTCAATCTACGGCCACAAAGACTTAGGTTTGCTACTATAGAATTGTGCCACAGTACGGTTTGACAAGAAAACCACACAATAAGCAGGTTTATTGTGCCTTTTATGGAGCCACGATGTCACAAACAAAAGACAACGTCGTCGCAGGCATTGCTCAACTCTAGCCTCAGTACTTGCCTGAGATTGGTGGGAAATGTTTTGGAGTTGTGTTGTGGATGGTCGAGACGGCTGGTGACTTCGCCGTCCCTTTGTGAACGTCGTAGAAGTTTCACAAATACGGTGTTTGCACTTGAAAAATTGCTGCCATGGTATGGTTTGACCAGCAAACCACATGATAAGCAGGTTGATTTTTCCTAGCATGGAGCAACAATGTCACAAACATCCAACGACATCGACGGAGGCACTAATTAACACTAGCCTCAGTACACGCCTGTGATTGGTGGGAACCTTTTCAGAGCCGCGTTCAGGATGGCCGAGACGACGGGTGTTTTCGTTGTCCATTTCTGGATTTCATCAAAGTTTCACAAGTACTTATGTTTGCTCTTGGAAAATTGCTTCCATGGTACGGTTTGACAAGAAAACCCCATGATAAGCAGGTTTATTCTGCCTAGCATGGAGCAACAATGTCACAAACATCCAACGACGTCTTCGGAGGCACTGATTAAGTCTAGCCTTAGTACACACCTGTGATTCGTGGGAACATTTTTGGAGCCACGTTTCGAATGGCCGAGACTGCGGGTGACATTGCCATCCCTATGCGGACGTCATCGAAGTTTCACAAATGGGTACGTTTGCTCCTGCAAAATTGCTGCCAAGGTATGGTTTGACAAGCAAACCACATGATAAGCAGGTTTATTGTGCCTACCTATGAGTGATGATGTAACAAACATCCAACGATGTCATCATAGGCAGTGATTAACTCTAGCCTCAGTTCACGCTTGTGATTGGTGGGAACTTTTCCAGAGCCGCATTCTGGATGGACAAGACAGCGTGTGACTTCGTTGTTCCTGTGTTGACATCATCAAATTTTGGCTTCTAAATTGGCGTAGGCCTACTTATTCTAGCTATGAAACAGGCTCAAGGTATTTGCATGATACATTATGCAAAAGTGCACAGCTTAATCCACCCAAGCCCATCGTTGAGTCGTGAGACATGACGACAGGTTCTGAATTTGAACCAATAAAGATAACAACATAATCCATAATTTGAACTTCTCGAACAACTTAGTCGAGCCATCGACTGTCTACGCCGTTCCAGTGATGTTTGCTCCTGTAATGTGGAAGCCTGGGGATGGTTTGATAATGAAATGCCATCCTCCCAAATGATCCGCAGTTCAACTTGGTCCATGTTGCGACGACATCGCGAACAACCAACAACATCCTTGGACACAATGCATGAATCTAGCCTTAGTACTCGGGTACACGGCTACGATCATAGTATTTTTTATCAATGTGTGCTTAGGATGAAGGAGACGGTGAATGATTATGCCGTTATATAGGGGACATCATAGCACTGTCTATTTAAAACAGGAAAGAAGAACAATGCATGGTTGCAAAAACCTAGGTACACATGGCCGATGGGGTAGAAACGTCCACCAATTGGCGATGACTCCCCTCGCACACCTATGTGGAAGAGATTACGCTTACAGAAACATCGGAAAGATAATGCAGTCTATTCATGCTTCATTCTTGAGGTTTCTTCATGAAACATAACGAGCGATTTCACAAATGATCCTAGACAACCTCGTGGTTCAACATCGTACAAAATGATGGCTAGTCCAAATCGGATGCATTTAAGCTAACAACACAATCTGTAATTGAATTGTCATCAACGACAAGGCTGAGACGTCGTAGGATTCCATCATACGTGCTACGTATACATTCGTGTAATTGCAAGCAACGTGAAGGTTTTACTTGCAAATCTCATGATGGGAAATGAAACACGGTTGAACTCTGTCAATGTCGCCTGTGACTGGTGAACTCTTGTGCTAAAGCCGCGTCTCAAACAGTGGAGACGGTGGGTGAGAACCACACTGAATTGCGGAAATAATGACTCTGTCCATCTTGTAAGGGCCAAGGCTACACCGTCTAGTCCAACAAGACGATATACCTCAGACGTTACGGTATTCTGACGACATACCCAAGACGTCGGGGGACTCATGCCTTCCTCCTACCTTGGCAAAAACATTCCACAAAATATTTCATATGGTTTGACATGCAAACTGCTACAATTCCACATAAGTACAAGGACAAGCATTGTCAGACCATGTTCTACATTTGCAAGAGGTCAGATCCCCACGCTGTGTATGCACATGCTGTCTAACCTCTACTCGTAACATTATCGCAGCTCCACGCCGTACATTTGTGATGAAGCTGTGACGATGTCACATCGCTGTGATATTTTCACAGCGTCGACGCTACCATATACACCAAGGAGAACTTCACACGACATGCCACAGGCAGAGGCCTGATAATTGCGCCTCCCTACCTCACCATCGTTTTCAAGGCAAGGTGGGTTGTACCCATCCGCTTTCTGTTTCTACTCTTCCTGCTCATTGCCGATGAAATTTACATGCAAGTTCTACAAGCCTCATCACGTTCTGAATCCCAATCCTCTATCGTTTGTCGCCTCTACCCCTAGTCCCAAAACACGAGATGGGAAGTAGTAGGGGACCTCGCTATCCGACGAGTTGCAAGATTCGTAGCTCACTGTTTCTGCTTGGGTGTCCATGCCACATTCCTTTTTATGTCGTGGGCTTTTTCCCAATCCCTCCATTCCCCTTCTCTGATTGCTCTCCATTGATATGGTTGTTTCATTGTTGTTGCTTTTATAGATGACACTCCCTAGGTGCCACTCACCGTCTTTGGACCGTTCAAGCAGCCTAGGAGTGAGGCGCCACAACCGCTCTCCTCCATCGGGGAATCCACGGTCACGGGTGTGATGGCCAGCCGACATGGAAATAATAGGTTCCAATTACATGGCTTTCAATCTCATTTGTCATTTGTACAAAGAGACGGGGATGAAGTGCGACTTGCACTTCGTAAGCACGTTCCGATTGAACCAAGAGCTTTTTCCACCTGCACCATTCATCAAACGTCGTTGCACCAGAGACAACGATGAAACAAGGAACTTGGTGAAGTGTGGTGGTTTGTGGGTCAACACGTCAAAGTCGTGTAAGGGCCGGCATTCTACGGCTCCACGTTACAGGGATGGTACAAAATGCTACTAACATGTCTCTAGGCACATGCACTTTTACTGTGGTAGGCATGCCGCTTGTTCAATTTTCCAGACAATTGTATTAAACGGTTATGGACACACGCTAAACCAAGTCTACTGGTCAATGCACATGCGTCACCTTGAGGCTGAAGATTCCTGATTTTGAGGGATTATTCTTTTATGATGGATGCAGAACCCGGCCCTGAAGTTGTGCCCGCATTCTGAACCCAACATTAGCAGGTTGTTCAACGAAGCGTGTTGTCCAAATTGCCCGCCAGATGGAGTTCACCCTCTTGAGTCAACAGCGGCCGAGATCCATGAAAATCATGCACTTGTGGGTAACGTAGTGGAGGACGTGGGAAGGGAGTCCCTGGAGGTGTCCGGTCAAAGAGCTAGTACTTGAAGCAATGACTGTTCTTTCACATATCTGGGATAAAGGGCGGCAGATTAGGCCAGGGAGACTGCTTGACGTGTCATTGGTGAATATGGCATTACCGGCGATGGTGGTGCGAGTGCCAATGGAGACCTAGCGGTGTGTCCTTTCAACCTCAGTGATAGACCTACGTCTTTTACGGTGAGTGCATATATTCATTCACTTTTTTCTCCCCTCGTTACCAGGCACATTTTGAAAGGACGCATTGTGTCGTGGCAGGAACATGGGCCAAGACCTCGTATGTGCAACATGATACCATTCTATGCCTTTGAGAAATGACGTCTGCTGCCGGGGAGAAAAGTTGTGAAACCTAAACCAAGAGAACCGACTTTTGGTGATCCATATGACGTTTTGGAAGCTGACCTTGAGTTTGAGGAAATAGGGAACTTCATCATCAAGTTGAGTCCCTCATCAGCCTTGATACCAGACTTTGACCATGATCAGCACATCACTTTGGTTCCTTGTTTTCCTATCCCGAGTCCTCCTTCTTGCTATGGTACACCCGTCCATGTCTGGATGCCTTGGGGAGGTGGCGTCTCGTGCATTTGCGCACATGGTAGTCGCGGAGAACGGTGTGTCCATGTGAAATGGACCAAGAGTCATCTTAGGAGATCGTTGATACAGGGAAGTTGGGGACAAAACCATGTTGTCTCTGTTTTTATTTCTTAGAATGAGAATCCATATTTTTTTATTCTAGATGAGAGGGCAAGATGTCCTGGCGAAAGGGTGATCGGCGGGATTTTTAAGGAGGGTGAAAACCTTATAACTTTCAGATGTTCTTGTGACAGAGGTGTTGGCAAGTGTGAAAATCATTTTAGGATCCTTCAATCTCATGTTGAGGATAGTCAAGAATGGCGTTTACCGGACGATGTGGATGGTGGAGTTCAGAGTACTTAACCTCTGCACTTGTAAACTCCTAATACAATGTGTATGTCTTGTAGAGCGAAATGCCCTTGCGTGATGGAAAAACAAGACTCAATGGAGTGGAATTTATGTCGCAAGCCACGAGTTCAAAGTTTTCATACGGTCAATGTTGTCCACAGTTTGCACCCAAGCCTAACAACTCTGCATATGTGGAAGAGCTTACACAACTGGCGGCCTCCGATGACTTCAAGTTCAGCACTCGGTCTCCAAAAGAGTGTAATTGAAGACGGGGATTGCTCTAAAGTTGATGTCTTCTGTCTTGGACAATGTGACAAAGGAATGTAATGCTAAAATTGGTCATTAAACCTGTTTTGAGGAAATCTAAAATGATGAAGTTATATGACAAAAAAATAGAACCAAAAGTCATAAGTAACATAGTAAGAGATAAACATGTACCCTTTCTTGCAATTTACGATAGGAATACATAATAGAAGTGATACAATGTGATACAGGTCCAGGTTGACTATTTTCAGACAAGCAACTATGCATGCACGATTTTCCCTGATGGTAGACAAGTCGGAGTGTTTGTGTACTCCTCTGCATCAGCCTTTACACACAAGGAAATGCTTTGGGTGTTTGCATTGGCATGCAACGGGAAAAATCTCACCACAATCCATGCCGTACTGGAAGCTTAGTTGAGGGCCACCAGGGGTGCTATAGTCATTTGCCGCACCCTTCTTGTCAAGGCAGTGTAGGCATTCGTAAGTCTCATTGACGTGGAGGGATTGGGAACATGTTGCAGTCGCTGTGGTGAGGTTCCGAGGATGATCGTGTGTCATGGTACAGCCTTAATCAATAGGCACAGTGAAAACGTTGAGAGACAACTGCACACAAACCCCGTTGATAGACAGAAATTTCGGAGTAAGATAGTCCCTCTGAGAATAGTCACCAACTGACAAGCTATAGTGTGGCTTGGTCGCATTGGTCACCAAAGAAGGCAAAAGGATGTCATCCTTGAAGTGCATCTGACCATGCTTCTGTAAAGCTTGCGCAACTATGGGGCCCCAGATGTTGCTGCTATGGTCAACGATATGAAGGTGGCAAATGTCGACCCGGGTGTGGAGAACGGCGCAAATTTGAATTGCTTGTTGGTGTTTTCTGTCTCAGAGTGCTTTTTTGTATCGGAAACATTGGTGCCTGAGTATTTGACATGAATTTGTGCACTTCTGTACACCATGCTCGTAGTATGATGATCTTGTCTACTCCCTTGATGCCTAGGGAACCAAACTTTATTTGATGAAAGGCGAAGGTCTAGATGACCTCCAAGAGCTGCTCATCAACCCCAAAGTGATGACTGTGCAATGGTGGCAATGAGTAGTGGTCCATATGCCTATTGTGGCTAAGGTTGTCGATAGCCACATTGGTCCACTATTCTTGGAGCACATGGAGGATATGGATGGATCATGTTAGGCTGAGGCCAGAAACAGATTGCCGCCAGCAACAAGAAGAGTTCTATCAACTATTGTGGCCCACTATTCAACTTTTGTGATGAGCGTGAGTATTGTGCCGTTCTATCCATGATTTCATGTTGTTGTGTTTACCTCTGATGAAGCAAGCAAAAGACCTCCGTTTTGCAAGATGTAGACATTCCTGGAGTTCACGGTCTAGTGCAACCAGTTGCGACAGGGTGCTACCCAATGTGGAGTTAAAAAAAATTCAGCCCTTGTTCATAGACCTTGAGCGAGAAGATGGCAAGAGCATAAATCATCAACACGATGCAAATTGTGCGGCTGAAAAACCTGATCACCTCCCCCAGCATGCAATAGTGGGTATCTTCACAATTATCTTCCCTCGCCTTGTAAATTATGGATTTCATGTGATGTGTGGAAGTGAATCTTCAAGTGAAATTTTTACCACACTCCTGACAAGGTTCAGGAATGGGGCAAGACCAAACTATGTTTTTTAAGACAATGCATGCAAACTGTATACGTATGCTCTATGAAGACAGTCATCGATGGTTGCGCCCACAAGATTTCAGTGCGACCGCTTTCATTACAGCCACGGAGATTCTACTAAAAATGAGTGTTCACCAGCATTCAGTCCTGATGTGTACACCCATCTCTCAGGTATGCCTCCCGTGATCATGCTTGGAGTCTTGGCAACTCATGTTTTGGCAAACCAACATGGTTGGGTAATCACTACCAGTGGCTGTCCAGGTGTAAACACTTCAGCCGACGAGCAGGGGAATAGATTCACGTATTGTTTTTCACTCCAAAGCTACACATACAACATAAAAAACGTCATGGAGAGACTTGGATCGTATTTTCATACTCGAACTTGCGGAAGAACAAGAACAAGATTTACGGGTATGTTCCTGATGTGGAGCCCAAAGAAGTGGTCAATGCTCCTTCCAATCACATTGCTCTCTTTGATGATAACTACCCAGTTTGGGAGATGGATAACGATGATGGAGATATTCATACGGAGATGCTCGGTAATTTCATGAGATGATTTCCGAGTGGCAAATGTCTTCAAACATGTTCACCAGAACTGTTATTGATGGCACACTGTTAGTGGCAATGCCATTAGTGGACATTTTCGACAGGTTTATAATTGTACATGCAATACAGGGCATGTGACAGCCCATTAGTGAACTGGACACAACAAGCAAGCATGGAAAACATTTGTGACATTCATCATGCTAAACATGTGAAACGTGTTTGAAGAGAACGAAGGGTTCCGACATATTGAACGGTATTAAAATATGGGACACTTCATGGACATCGTCACTGTGAAACCTCTCTCTACAACAACGTTTTCACATCATAAATGTGGTAGAAACACCTTTATACTTAACGAGGGCGGTAAGGGTACAATGTTACGCTGTCAGCGCTATGGCATCATGAACTTTTTAGGACCACCAGGCACTTGTTGAGCTCCGTAATGGAACCACGTCCCATTGTGAAAACAAGCGGTCACGTCATGAACGAGGGAGAATCTAGAGGCTTCTAATGATCTTCTAATTCTACTCTTGGTCCTCTACTCAGACACATGTATTACTACATGTAGTGCATATGTCAGAGTTACATTACACAGAGTAACACATATAGTGCATTACATGCATTACTCTTTTACACTGTCATATCGATACATCTTCTCCTTCCAAATCTCATCAAGTACCTATATTTTCTCCATCGATCATAACATTACAGTGTTGTCGATACGTTGTACGGCATCAAAGTTAATTAGACACCTGCTGTTTCTACCCCGTTCAAACCAAGACCTCAGATTCGTCAGTGACGCATTATGCCGCTACACCATTCACGATGACACGTTTGGCAACAAATTCACAAAGAAACTTGTGTAGCAATATTGTTTCTGAAGTGAGATTCCGATTCATGAAGAAAGACGTCGTATCCCTCTTGTGCCCATGAAGTACATGGTGTTTCTACCTCGTTCATGATGTGGCAGCGTTGTTGTAGAGAGATGTCGCACAATGACCATGTCCATGAGGTGCCTCATACTTTAACACCATTCATGACGTCTAAACACATTATGGTTACCCTACAGAGCCCATCAAGTGCCTGTAGTTTCTGCCTTGTTCATGATATAACAATGAGTAGACGGACGTCGTCTACCTATGACTGCTGCCTATGATGAGAGTCATAGGCAGCAGTAGTAGACGGACGGCGTCTAGCATGTTAAATCATGAACGAGGCAAAAATTGCAGCCACTTGATGGGCTCCATAGGGTAACCACGGTGTGTTTAGATGTCATGAACGCTGTTCAAGCATGAGGAACCTCATGGACGTCGTCACTGTGTGACATCTCCATACAAAAATGCTATAACGTAATGAACGAGGTAGAAACACCATGTACTCTATGAGCACAAGAGGGATACGACGGATTTCTTCATGAAGCGGAAGCTCAATTCAGAAATGATATTACTACCCAAGGTTCTTCGTGAATTTGTTGCCAAATGTGTTGTCGTGAATGGTGAAGTGGCATAACACGTGTCATTGACGAATCCGAGGTCTCTCTATGAACGAGGTAGAAACACCAGGCATCCCATTAACTTCGAGGCCGTACAACATCTTGACGACGTCGTGACGTCATGAACAAAGCTATAGTTCTAGGTACTTGATGAGCTTTGGAAGGTGACGATGTCTCAATATGACAGTGTTAAAGAGTAATACATGTAATGCACTGTATGTTAGAGTAGAGTACCAAGAGTAGAATTCTACATCCACTAATATTTCATATGAAATGTTCATTGGTCCCATCACTTAAAGGCTTTTTTCCATGCTTCATCTACATCAAGATATTAGACACGTGTTGTACGACCCCAGGTACAGACTTCATTCAACAGCTAATGGAATAGGCTATCATGTGGGTTTAGTAACTACACGCTCCACCAATAAGCCCCACAACAAGTTAGTATAATATTCTCTTCTTTAAACCACACGCAGTTACACAACCAATTATTGACAAAGGTGTAGAGACACTACCATTTTTAGCTCATGACAGTCACAAATGGAACGCATCACAAAGCAGTACTTAGAAATATGTGAATGTAATTGACCATCTTATGCACCATGCATCAGAGAGTGCAATGCTTCCTAATAAACACAAAACATCAAAGACAAGATGTATGCACCAATGTTGCGTGAACGACACGCTATGTCCAAGTTCTTTCCTAGCACACAAAGGTCTCTAATGATCGACAAGGATTTTCAAACGGTCACCCTACATTCACCTCCTTTTCCTCCTTTCCTCATTGTTGTCAAAATATCTATCCCTTTTATCCTCCCTCAGCCTCTCTGTATATGTTTTGAGCCTATTGATGGCTGCAGCTACATCTCTCCGTTTCAATCTAGGTAAGTGTTGGATCACAGCCTGCTCCTCCATCTGGTCCATGTAACTGCATTCGAAATCAGACCCCTCTCTATGTCCCATGATGATGAACAAGGCCTTTTCCAACTGCTCTTTCACGCAACATGCAACCCATGTAAGCTGCTATTAAGCAGAGTAGGCAGCCTTCACTGCTTGCTCAGTGATACTTCTGCCCCAGAACAAAAACGACGGTGATGGCAATATTTCCTCGCCGTCATAGTCACAGCTTGACTTCTAGAACGTTGGATCCTACAAAAATCCGTGCATATAAGTGCCACTGGCCCACATATTGTCCTCAAACTGAGACCACAGTCTAGCAGGTTGGTTTCCATGCAGTCCTCTTGGACGTTGCCTCCACAACACTGTACTATACTACGCAATCGTTTCCACCAACATCTCCAAATCTAGGGGCCACACATGACCACCCTCAAAACCATGGTAGAGGTACATGTAGAATTCACTACCCATTTCCAACTCTCTTTCACCATGGACTGCAAATGCACGAATGTTTAACTCCAACATCAATGACGTTGACCTTACAACAATCCACCATGTCTTAGTTTGCCCGTCCTTAAGTTGAACTCGAAGGATATCATCTCTTATATTGCATGAGACACATCACAACGACGGGTCAAACTGTCTCATTATCAACATCAACCATTGGAGTGCACGTTCACTAACACTCACCAACATTTTACAAAAACACATAATTTACACACACCAAGTGCTCAACTAGCCACAATATGTACCAGTAAAAACCTTTGCTTGCCTTGACATATATGTAGGGGCTAAAAATATGACAATAATAAGATTGCCAAAAGCACCACACATAGTACACATCACACAGTTGTACACTTATTTTGAGACAAAGAGCATGAGCCACGACCACAAATAGACATCCATCGTCTTGCTTTCTAAAAGAACATAATGATGATCCAAAACATGTCGAATCTAATACCAAACATACTCCTACTCTACCTACTCGTTTACCTCATATGTTCATCATCTTCACTACCCTCACGCTTATCTTCAGCTAACCTTTCATAAACTGACCTCAACATGTTGAGCGTCTCAATATGTGCCCTCATAGACAACATCCAATGATATCTGACCCATCCGACCGACTCCACCATGTCTATGTAGCTAATGCCTTCTGAACCCCTACGCTGTTTTGTAGCGGCCTGCCCTAAAGATTTATAGGCATCTACCAAGTTGTTGAACAACAACTCTGCCAACCGCTCGGTCACCAACTTGGCAATTTGTGCAAGATGGGCCTGAGAACAATGAGCGGCTTTCACCGCTTGCTCTATGATGCTTCTTGCCCAGAATAGGTATGTTGGCGATGGTAGAGTCAATGTTTCTTCAACATTCCAACCTAAATTCCAAAACGTTGGCTCCCACACAAATCCATGCATCTAAGTGCCCCTGACCCACATATTGTCCTCAAAATGATGCCATAGCCCAGCAGGCCAGTTACCACGTAGTCTGCCTTCTTGTTGCCTCTACAACACTGTACAGTAGTGCGTGATCTTGTCCACCATCATCTCTAGATCAAGAGGCCACACAACCCCCCCTCAAAACCATGGTACAGGTATGCATAAAAAGCACTGCCCATGTTCAACTTCCTCCCACCATTCACAGCGTACACACGAATTGCTAATTCTGCCATAAAGGTGACATCGTTGCACTCGTCCACCACTGCTCACCTACATCATCCCTGAGTAGAGCTCGAACAACATCTTCTTCCAAACTGAATCCAAAACATCAAAACCATGCTTAATCTTAGGAAGAATAAAATAAAAATTCACCTCAATAACCCATCCATAGTACCCATGCACTTATGGTCCAATGCCTTCCAGTGGTTCTTCATTTGGTGCTGTAGTTCTAGCACCACTTAGCTGTCATCTTGAGATTAAGAGAAAATTGACAAAAGCAAGTCACCACGTTAATATTGCCCATTTGCAACACTGGCATTTGCACAACTGGCAACTGCAATAATAGAAGTTAAGACTATGGTAGAATCATGTTTGGCAGTTGTTACTATGGCAGAAGCATCACTAGTAGTTGGATCACCCTCATGAATGAATGAACAAATGAACCGTGGCAGATGCAACAACGACATTATGAGACAATGACGTCTTAGATTTTGCACATTTCCATGCACAAAATCAAGAACCCATTCCTCTGAGCAGACCATTTCATACCTTGAAAACGAGCACAGTCCTCATCTTCCAAGATGACGGTTAGTTGAGACTCCATCCTTGCACGAGCCATCAGCTCACCTCTATAGTCGAGGTGGTCTCCAGGTGTTGCCCTCTGCTGCTAGTACACATGTTCTTTGGAGGTTTCCTCACGAAGTCTTCTTTGGATTCTTGTTGCCAGAGAGTCCCAGGGCATGTCAGCATCTTTACTCGCGTCTGGATTCCGTCCAAGAACCTGGTGTTGCCTACATGCGGGCTCTCAACTTCCATTGCCCTGCCACTCCCTTCTCAAGGAGCTACACATGATTGGATCTCCTGGCAGCAGGCGGTCTCTTCTTAGTGGAATGGTGAAAAAATAACTTCAAATGATACTGCTCATGACTGTGTTACAGTAATCAGCAGTACCACCTTTTGCAATTAGAATTATAATCCCATCCTTGACTCCAGCAGAACCTCACAACTCGACAAAATATCTACGATCTTTTCCCGTCAAAAACAAGCACTCTTTCATGAATTTGTCATTACTATGCATGTTTGGTTGAAGTACATCTACTTGGCTCTGGATGGGGTCCATAGCGACATGACGTGACGGACACAAAGGTACAAGGTTACATTAGGTTTCATAAGGACAAGACAGCATTTTCATGAAGGTGTACGAAGTTATGTCAAGAACAATGTAGGAGCACGAAGTTCACATCATAGAAGATATAGGAGCTTAACGCTTATTCCATCAACCAATAGGAACACGAGGTTCAACTGACAAGTAATAGAGGAGTACAAGATCTACATCAAGAATGTTTTATGAGTATTGCACATACTGATGAATGTTAATTAAGTTATAGAGAGGAATTATTATAGATTTAGACTTGAAATTCCAAAGCTTCTACGACCATATGAAAACTGTTATCAATTCATGATGTCCAATCATCCCTCAGTTAAGGAAGACAATATGCACTTGTGTTAGTCTGCCTCCCACCCCGTCTAAGAGGTCGTCACCTCCAGGGCCTGTCCTACTTATCCAAGGCCCTTCTCTGACCCTGGGTCAGAACTAGAAGGCTCCTTTGCGATAGTTCACTCAGGCCTTCCTTTACAGGTTCCACAGTCTTCTTCTTCTTCCTCCCTACAAAACAGTTGGAAAACTTGTTCAAAAAATCATTTCAGAGAACAAAAAGTCACTTACAAAGTGATGCAAAATCACATTTTCTTACCATAAGTGGCTTTGGGTTGCTTACCTAGACCATCATTTTCATCCTCCATCCTTCCAGTCGCAGCCCCCATTTCAAAGGCCACAACAACTTTTTAAAAGGATTCAGTTAATACCTGTAGAGACGGTCTTGTTATTGTCAATACTCATTTCGGAATATGTGGAAGGCTAGTACAGTCTCTTATGCACATACCTTGTTTTTCTAGGTTTTCTAATGTCTTGATCCATGCTTCTAACTCTACATCATCTACACGTGTGTTCACACGAGATGTCAGAGTTCTCCCATATGTCCACGCAATGCTCACAATGGAAAACAAAATATTACGACTTAAGTCTCGTTGCGAGCTTCTGTCCCTGTCCAACAAGGCTCTTCATATTCCTGATCATTTCCTTCTAGTGGTGGTACCAATTGTCCAAATCTTGCTCAAATTTCTTTGTGTACATTTGTATATCTTGAGCCATTGTCAGGAAGACAGCAACAGGTTCTCGCTCGTGGTTCCCTCCTCCTCCCAAGTTTGTCACTGAATATTGACCCGGCAAAATGCCATCTGCATTCTTTCCAGCTCCCTCCGTAGGAGTCGTATGTAAAGCAGCAGCCTTCTCAAGATCTTCTTCCGTGTCGACACCCGTTTGACCTTGTCCACAATCAAAATTCCCTAACGTGTAGTCGGAGTACACATCAAAAGGCGATGGTTCCGGATCAAATCGACTCACAAGTTGATTGAGAACTTGCTAGAAAAAAGTTTGTCAGATCTTGCTCCATTCATTTGGTACAATATTTCTGCAACATGTTGTAACTCACTGAGTTTGTCTCAAGAAAGATGGGACCTTCCAAAGAGCCTATAGTGTCAACATTCAGATTACCATGACGAGTGGCCTGAAAAAAATGTATAACGTAACGATGAAGTGAAATTGGATAAACATATTTGAGATAAACACGAGAATGAAGGAGGATGAGGTAATGCATCCCTCACCTCTCTTGGATGTTCTTTGGACAGCGCTCCACTTTAGGAAACCCTCAAACACGCCAATCTCATGACAAATCCACCCACAGTAGACGGTGAAATGATAGGGCCGGTAACGGCCGAAGCTAGTCTAGTAGGGACGTCTATAGTAGGGACAGACATTGCAAAGACTATAGCAGGGGTGCTCGAAAGGGTTTCAACAGGGGATTTAGTACCCTGCTCGGGTTTAGCAAGGGGTTCAACAGGGGCTTCAGCAGGGGCTTCAGTAGGGTCTTCAGTATGGACTTCCGCAGAGGCTTTAACAGGGGCTTCAACAAGGGGTTCAGTTGAGGATTCAGTAGGGGCTTCAGTAGGGCTTCAGCAATGGGATGAATACCCGGTTTGGCAATGGAGAGAGTAGGGATTGCATTAGGTGCAGCGCCAGATCCAACGGGAAAATTAGGGTTTGCAAGAGGTGTAGCACTAGAAGGTACAACTTCAGCGGGTGTAGGAGGTGCAACGGATGTGAGTGTAGGAGGTGCTGTGGGTGCGGGTGTAGGAGGTGCAGAACGTACGAGTGTAGGAGGTGCTGCGGGTGCGGGTGTAGGAGGTGTTGCGGGTGCGGGTACAGGAGGTGCAGTGGGTGCGGGTGCTAGAGGTGCTGTGGGTGCGGGTGCAGGAGGTGGGGCGTGTGCGGTTGTAGGAGGTGTTGAGGGTGCAGGTGTAGGAGGTGTTGTAGGTGCTAGTGCAAGAGGTGTAGCAGGTGCGGATGTAGGAGGTGCTACGAGTGTGAGTGGAAGAGGTACTGGGAGTGCGGGTGCGAGTGCATGAGGTGTAGCGGGTATGGGTGTAGGAAGTGCTACACCAGGAGGTGGTGCAATATCTAAGCTTGTACGTCGCAAACAGAGGCTAGGACGGAGTTTGATCCTCCTAGCGTCTTATTACTGAAAATCAATACCGACAAAATGCAACACTGAGCTATTCCTGGGCTCAAGATTGGAGGATTCAAGGAATGATCAAAGGTGTGAATGTGGAATGTTTGCACAAAGGAATAAAGGAATGAGTGAGTGGTTTTTTTAAGAATGAATGGAAGTATTTGTTCATTCGTGAAAGAATGAAAAAAGAGTGAATGAAAGTGTTTCTTCTTTCACAAATGATTGAAAAATGAGTGCATTCATGAATGAATGAAATAATGAATGAATGAGATCATGAATAAATGAGATGTTTAATGAATGCATGGAAAAAAGAAATAATGAATGAACAAAGGACAGGTTGAATGAGTGATCGATAGATAGATGGAATAAATGTATGGAAGAATGAAGGAAGGAATGAAGGAGTCAAGGAATCATCAAAGGTGTGAATGTGGAATGATTGCACAAAGGAATGTAGGAATGAGTCAATGATTTGTTTAATGAATGAATGGAAGTATTTGTTCATTCATGAATGAATTAAAAATGAGTGCATTCATGAAGAATGAAATAATGAATCAATGAGGTCATGAAGAAGTAAATTGTTAAATGAATGACTGGATGAAAGGAATAATGAATGAATAAATAAAACTTTGAATGAATGATTGATTTATTGATGGAGTTAATGTATGAAGGAATGAAGGTTGGAATGAAGGGGTCAAGGAATGATTAAAGGTGTGAATGTGGAATGATTGTACAAAGGAATGAAGGAATGAGTGGGTGATTTGTTTAATGAATGAATGGAAGTTTTTGTTCATTCATTCATGAATGAAAGATAAGTACATTAATGAATGAATGAAAAAATTAATAAATTAGGTCATGAAGGAATTGATTGTTGAATGAATGCATGGATGAAAGAAATGACGAATGAATAAAGGAAAACTTGAATGAGTGATTGATTAATTGATGGGAGGAATCTATGAAGGAATGGAGGAAGGAATGAAGGATTCAAGGAATGATTGAAGGTGTGAATATGGAATGATTGGATGAAGTAATGAAGGAATAAGTGAGTGATTTGTTTTAAGAATGAATGGAAGTATTTTTTCATTCATGGATGAATGAAAGATGAGTAAATTCATGAATGAATGAAAACATAAATGAACGAATTCATGAAGGAATTAATTGTTGAATGAATGCATGGATGAAATAAATAGCAAATGAATGAAGGAAATGTTGAATGAGTGATTGATTGATTGATGGAATGAATGTATGAAGGGATGGAGGAAGGAATGAAAGATTCAAGGAATGATCAAAGGTGTGAATGTGGAATTATTGCATAAATGAACGAATAATGACTGACTGATTTGTTAATGAATGAAATGAAGTATTTTCTATTCACGAATGAATGAAAAACGAGTGCATTCATGAATGCAGGAATTAATGATTTAATGATGTAAGTTAATAAATAAAGGAAATATTGACTAATTGATTGATAAATAAAGGAATTAATTATTGAATGAATTCATGGATGAAATAAATAATTAATTAATAAAGGAAATATTGACTGAGTGATTGATTGATTGATGGAAGGAATGTATGAACAAATTAAGGAAGGAAGGAAGGAGTCAAAGAATTATAAAAGGTGTTAATGTAGAATGATTGCCCTAAGGAATGATGGAATTAATGAGTCATGTTTTTTAAAAATGAATGGAAGTATTTCTTCATTTATTAATTAATGAAGAATGATTAAATTTATGAATGAATGAAATAATTAATTAATGAGGTAATAATGGGAATGATTCATGGGAATGAATTGTTGAATTAATGCATGGATTAAATGAATAATGAATAAATAAAACAAACGTTGAATGAGTGATTGATTGATTCATGGAAGGAATGGTTGAAGGAATGGAGCAAGGAATAAAGGAGTCAAGGAATGATAAAAGGTGTGAATGTGGTGTGACATCACAAAGGAATTAATGAATGAGTAAGTGATTTTGTTTAATGAATGAATGGAATTATTTTATTCATTAATGAATTAAAAATGAGTGCATTCATTACTGAATGAAATCATGAATTAATGAGGTCATGAATTAATGAATTTTTGGATGAACACATGGATGAAAGGAATGATGAATGAATAAATGAAACATTGAATGAGTGACTGATTGGTTGATATAAGGAATGCATAAAGAGAAAAATGAAGGAATGAATTAGTCAAGGAATGATCAAAGGTGTCAATATAAAAATATTGCACAAAGGAATGAAAGAATTATTCATTAATTTGTTGAATATAAAAATTGGAATTATTTTTCCATTAATTAATGAATTAAAATGAGTGCATTCATGAATGCATGAAACAATGAATGGGTGAGGTCATGAAGGAATGAATTGTTGAATGAATGCATGGATTAAGTAAAGGGTTCGGTCACCATATACCCAGTTTTCGGAACTATATAGCTCATTCGCCCGTCGTCGGTCGCAAAATAACTCAGGTATCAATGGACCGTCGAAAATAACGCAGGTATCAACGCCGAGCGAGAAAGCAACTAGCTGCCCACGCGATTAAAAAAATTACTCATACGGGAATGGACATAAATTAATAGCTCCGTAGCCCACGGACTATTCGCTCAGTCTTGAATACTAACGGAGCGGAACCCCTTTTTTGAAGCGCACGTCCATCACCAAACCTCCGGCGGTGGTCCGGGTGACGCAGATCGTGGAAAAATATTGTGCACAAACCCTGCTTTGTCGGGCCTAGGTTCGACGCATTTCGCTGCACGTTTGTGCAGCAGTTGCAAAAGAAATCTGCGTGCGTGGACGCATACGACACGTGTCATCGCAAGTCTTTCTGACGAATGATATGTCGCCGCTACAGCCAACCGACGACATCGTCGACAGCGTGGATCACTAGGTAGTACGCCAACCGCCACCTTTTTTGTGACAACGACCGCTTTTGATGTGACGTACTCGAAAGGATACGAAAGGCTAACTGTAGCTCGAACCGAGCTCATAAATGGAGTTCATAACGTTAGTCTACGGTGAATTGGTAAGCTGTCGTTCACGATGTTGTATTCAATCGCAGGCCATGGCGTGCTCGCACCAGTTGCGGCTGAAGGGGCGTCCGTTGCCCCCGCTCCAGATGTGGGCGGGTGTTGTCAAGGATACTAGCCACATGGACCTGTACGATGCGTGGATCGGGTGGGTTAACATAAAGCACATGTGGGACTCCAAAGGACTCGGCCGATGTCCAGCCGACCCATACACCATGTGCTGGCTGATGGGTGTCAAACCGCCGCATCCCCCTTTTGCATGGTGCCCGCCTCACTGGCAGCCGTGGGTCCATCCGGACCCACTCTGGTGTGCGAGAATGTAGACGGAAACTTCTGACAGGAGAAGGTGTGTTGTAGACGCGTTTTATTCGTCAACCAAGGCTTCTTGTCAACTGTACAAGTCACCACTAGTGCTATCTTGACTTCTTCACTTGCATCGTTGTCGCTTGCAAACATGGCTCTTTCCGATCCGTTGAAGCTGCGAGGTCGTCCGATGCCGCCGCTCCAGTTGTGGGACGGAGGACCGGATGCTCCTACATATGGTCCATGGGGCGAACTACTTCCTCCACGACCCCGTATGGACCAGTTTGATGCATGGGTCGCGTGGAACAACATGAAAAGCCGCTGGGACTCGAAGAACATGGGCCAACCTCCAAGTGATCCATTCGACATGTGCGGCATCATGGGTGTGAAGTGGCCACATTGCCGTCCTATCTGGTGCCCTCCACACTGGCAGCCATGGGTGCATCCGGATCCTTTATGGTGCGCCAGACTCTGACCTCAGACTCCACACTGGCAGTCTGGCAATGTATGGCTTCTTTTCAATACCTTGGAGCACATGTGCATGTTTTCGAACGTGAAGGAGCTTCAGGGTTCCTATGTGGGGCCCACCCCAGTGGGAGCCATGGGTGCATCCGGATCCTGTATGCTGTCATTGACTCTGACCGTGGACTGTGGTGTACGATAGGGTACAAGTGACAATTTTTTAACACGTTTTATATCCATACTACCCGGTATTCTTCCTATATTGTCATACAATTTTAATACCCACATGTCAGGTATATTTCACATGAATGCAACGTGCCCTCCATGGTGGCATACAGTAACAAGTGCGTTATGCAGCACTTATAGGTCGAACCTGATGAATGCGCCTTGGTGGAAAACGTACTCCTATTTCTGCACGTAAGGGTGTTGTACATCACAGTATGAAGACATGTGCTGCACAAGGCAATGTATGGCTTCATTTCAATACCTTGGAGCACATGTGCATGTTTTCGAACGTGAAGGAGCTTCAGGGTTCCTATGTGGGGCCCACCCCAGTGGGAGCCATGGGTGCATCCGGATCCTGTATGTTGTCATTGACTGTGCCCGCGGACTGTGGTGTACGAAAGGGTACAAGTGACATTTTTTGAACACGTTTTATATCCATAGTACCCGGTATTCTTCCTATATTGTCATACTATTTTAATACCCACATGTCAGGTATATTACACATGAATGCAACGTGCCCTCCATGGTGGCAAACAGTAACAAGTGCGTTATGCAGCACTTATAGGTCGAACCTGGTGAATGCGCCTTGATGGAAAACGTACTCCAATTTCTGCATGAAGCAAGTAACTTGTTTAACTTGTGAATGAACCAGACGTTTGGTCAACTTTTGCAACATGACTACATGCAACCACACTTTGGTCACTGGAAGGGGACTGGTTTGCCGTTCACAATCCAACGCTGGACTTCTGGGGGTAGTGTATGGATCCATCCAATAATGTCGCACATGGGGCACAAGTGCACAGGCCTGGACGAAGCCAGTGCAGGAACCGGATGAATGACCGTCTCTTCTTCAAGTTCGTCTTCAACATCGTAGAAGACGTCTTCGGGATTGAACTCTGATACAACTTCCATGTCAAATGGTTGTGGGCACGTGCTGTAGTACACATGGACCTCTAGACGCCTCCATTCCGTGTCCAAATTTGACAGCAAGTAACAAGTACGAGCTCCACAAAGAAAAGAGGTCACAAGAGGTACTACCCCCGGGAATACCGTGCAGTCCATATTCAAAGAAGGACAATGTTGGAGAGCTATAGAAATGACTGTCACCTCGCTTATCTACATTGCGAACGTCATTGTCCAGTGTATGTGAAAGTATTATTAATGAACTGTGTTCATTATTACGTACTGGAAAACCTGAACGTTCACCATAGATCTTCAAACCCAATTTTCTTCAGTCACAGTTTTCCAACGGCTTGTACAACTACATGGATTGGGGATGGATGTTGAACCACGTAGTCAAAGCACTGGCCTAAACATGACAGAGACAACTGACACAAGCACACAACATTTCTGAACTCAGACATAGGCAGGCCACTAGCCAAGGCAAGCAGTGTGTCAGCCAACACTTGGTCAAAGTTGTTCTTCCTTCCAAGCTTCGTCCGACTTCATGGCATGCTTCCCTGCACCCCTGCACAGAGTCATGGAAATGTAGTTATGAAATGCAGGTCCGTGTATGAATCATTTGCAGACTTGCAGAACACAATGCAGACAACACTAGTTCAGTGACTCACCTTAGATTCCGAGAGCATCCATTCCTCTGATGTCGTCGTTCCGGACGTCTTCGTCACCTTCATCATCAGCCTCGTTTTCATGCCCCTCTTCTCCTGCGTCTTCCACTCCATGTTCCTCCAATCCGCCATGCTCCTCCATGAACCTGGCACTTTCAACGTCGTGCTCTTCCTGTGTCAGCAGTCCGGTCTCAGGCTCCGCCGCATACCCCAGGGAGTCCTCACTGCCACTGTCGGACACGTTGTCGTCGAAGTCATCTGCGGCTGCCTCACCAACCTCGTCGTCCGTCGACGACCCCCTGGGTTCACCCTCCGGGTCGTAGTCGGACGCGTCACTGTCGTCCGTAGCTGCCCCTTCCT
>SZWC01020550.1:30714-49076 GCA_023375785.1 Penium margaritaceum
TACCCCAGGGAGTCCTCACTGCCACTGTCGGACACGTTGTCGTCGAAGTCATCTGCGGCTGCCTCACCAACCTCGTCGTCCGTCGACGATCCCCTGGGTTCACCCTCCGGGTCATAGTCGGACGCGTCACTGTCGTCCGTAGCTGCCCCTTCCTCGCGCCCTGCCCCTCTCTCTGTCGCACCACGAACAGCTGCAACCCCTGCTGCTGCCTCTCTCTCTGCGCGTAGTGCTCCTGCTGCTTCGTCAGGCCGTGGCACACGTAGGTTTGGACAGCTCTTTTTGGTGTGCCCCTTCCGGCCACACTTCGGGCAGATGAAGTTGCGTTTCCGCAGCGGCGCGCGCTCCATGCGAGCGCTCCTCGGACGACCGCGGCCTCGCCGCGGACCTGGCTGGCCCCAGCCTGGTGGCAATGGTTGGTTCAGTCCGGCTGGACTCAGTGTGGGCATAGGGTTTTTGTACGTGAGGCTCCAATACCGCACGGACTGGCCGCGGCTGACGTGCGCAGTCGGATGGTGCAGCGGGACGTGCAGCGGGACGTGCAGCGGGACGTGCAACGGGTGGTGCAGCGGGTGGTGCAGGGGGTGGTGCAGCGGGTGGTGCAGCGGTTGGTGCAGCGGGTGGTGCAGCGGGTACAGCAGCGGGTACAGCAGCGGGTACAACAGCGGGTGCTGCAGCGGTAGAGGTAGCGCATGGTGCTGCAGATGGTGCCGCAGGTCGTGCAGCTCGTGGTGGCGTAGGACATGCAGCAGTACGTGCAGCAGCCGTCGGCTCGGCGGGAAGTGCAACCGGCGGGGCCACACCAATGCCTGAGGGGCGCCACCCCGCAGCCGTTGGTGGGGTCGGCTATTGAAGATTACGCCGCCTTGGGTCTGAAGAACCAGACAGAGTTGTGGCGGCTGTTGCCGGCGAGGCCACATGACGGGGAGGTGCCTGCCGTGGCACGCGAAACTTAGCCGCCACGGGCAAGCTCCCCTGGCCGGTGGAGATCGCCCATCCTCGTGTCAGAGGGCCGCACGGTTGTGAGAGCACAGCAGTCGTAAGACGCAATGCCTCGGCACATGAGACCGGTTTTCGACGGGGCGAGTGTGTGGGATCTGCGCGGACCGGAATGGTGGAGACAGGAGCCTCCGCCCTCCGGGCACTGGCCCGGGTCTGGGGCGCCATGGCGCGAAAAATGGGTACATTGGCATTTTGTCAACGCAATATATTCCTGATGTACCCTGCACATGAACTCACCTCGCTTGATGAGGAGAGAGAGCGCCATGTTGTCGCTTCGCCGCCAACACACGAAACCCTCGCATAGCCAGGCCTCGGCGCTGCACAGGCCGAAATGACAAACACTGGGGGGGGGTGTCGCAAACCCCCCGTCCATGCTCACGCTCTCTGAGTTGTGCCAACGCATGTGAAGAACCATCCGCATGCCAGCATACATGCACAGGTTTTGCAACCAAACCGCGTGCACACCACACGTGCGACAAGGGTCAGAGGTCACTGGTGCGTCTCCATTTGCGCACATGCAGGTTCGGCAGCCAGGCTGGCATCCGGGCATGCAGGCCGTGTTTCCTCCGCCTCGTTGTTTACGAGTGTACGCAACGTCAGCATGGCAAAGGAGAACCTACGTAGAAGGCAGCGGACGACCTGTAATGTTATGGAAAATGAAGTAGCCCTTACTACGCGACCTGGATGCACACCGAACCAAGTTCATGTCAATATATGTAGACACATTTACAGTCGCATTTAAGTGCATGCATTGTCTCGTTGTACGGAGTGCGGAAATAATGGGCAAAAAACGAGTTCATTGGAAAAAAAGTAACATCGTGCCCACGAAGCAACGAATATAACGCAGATGCCGGTACTCCTTGATAAGTGAAAGTACCACGGGTGGTTGGTTACTTTCATGTACAGCGACGGGCGGCTGGTTGCTTTTCTTCCGAGCGACGGGCGGATCGTTACTTTTGTTCCGAACGACGGGCGGATGAGAGTCACACTTCGTCTTATATGGGTATCTGAGCTATTTCACCCTTAAGTAAATAATGAATAAATAAAGAAAACATTGAATGCGTTATTGATTGATTGATGGAAGGAATTTATGAATAAACGAAGGAAGGAATGGAGGAGGAGTCGATGAATGATCAAAGGTGTGAATCTGAAATGATTGCTCTAAGTAATGAAGGAATGAGTTATTCATTTTGTTAAAGAATTCATGGAATTATTTTTTAATTCATGAATGTGTTTAAAAATGAGTGAATTCATGAATGAATGAAATAATGAAGTAATGAGGTAATAAAGTAATGAATTGTTGAAGAATGCATGCATGAAAAAAATAATGAATGAAAAGTGATTGATTGATAGATGGAAGGAATGTATGGAGGAATGAAGCAAGGAAGGAAGGAGTCAAGGAATTATCAAAGGTGGGAATGTGGAATGGCTGCACAAATGAATGAAGGAATGAGTGAGTGATTTTGTTTAGTGAATTAATGGAATTGTTTTTTCATTCATTCATGAATTAAAAATGAGTGCATTCATGAATGAATCAAATAATGAATGAATAAGGTCACGAAGTAATGAGTTTTTGGATGACTCCATGGATGAAGGAAATGATGAATGAAATAATGAAACGTTGAATGAGTGATTGATTGATTGATTGATGGAAGGAATGTACAAAGGAAAAAATGAAGGAATGAATTATTCAAGGAATGATAAAAGGTGTGAATATGGAATGATTGCAAAATGTAATGAAATAATGATAGAGTGATTTGTTGAATGAATTAATTTAAAATATTGTTTTTTTCACTCGTAAATGAAAGAAAAATTAGTACATTCATGAATGAATTAAATAATGAATGGATGAGGTCATGAAGGAATGAATTGTTGAATGAATGAATGGATGAAATATATAATAAATGAATAAAGGAAACATTGAATGAGTGAATGATTGATTGATGGAAGGAATGTATGAAGTAATGAATGAAGGAATGAAGGATTCAAGTAATGATCAAAGGTGTGAATGTGAAATTATTGCCCTAATGAATAAAGGAATGAGTGAGTCGTTTTGTTGAAGAATTAACAGAAGTATTTTTTCATTCATGAATGAATTAAAAATGAGTGCATTCATGAATGAATGAAATAATGAATGAATGAGATCATGAAGGAATGAATTATTTAATAATGCATGGATGAAACAAATTATGAATGAATGAAG
Source organism: Penium margaritaceum (assembly GCA_023375785.1). Taxonomy (NCBI): domain Eukaryota; kingdom Viridiplantae; phylum Streptophyta; class Zygnematophyceae; order Desmidiales; family Peniaceae; genus Penium; species Penium margaritaceum. The sequence continues at coordinate 33,917 of SZWC01020550.1, forward strand.
GAAACTTTGAATGAGTGATTGATTGATTGATGGAAGGAATGTATGAAGGAATGAAAGATTCAAGGAATGATCAAAGGTGTGAATATTGAATGAAGAAATGAGTAATTAATTTGTTTTATGAATGATTGGAGTATTTGTTCATTCATTCATGAATGCAAAATTATTGCATTAATGAATGAATGAAATCATGAATGAATGAGATCATGAAGGAATGTATTGTTGAATGAATGAATGGATAAAATAAATTATGAATAAATAAAGGTGACATTGAATGAGTGATTGACTGATTGATTGATTGAAGGAAGGTATGAACGAATGAAGGAAGGAATGAAATAGTCAAGGAATGATCAAAAGTTTGAATATAGAATGAATACACAAAGGAATGAAAAATGAGTGAGTAACTTGTTTAATGAATGAATGGAAGTATTTGTTCATTCATTCATGAATGGAATCATGAATGAATAAGGCCATGAAGGAATGAATTGTTGAATGAGTACATGGATGAAAGAAACGATGAATTAAGAAAGGAAATGTTGAATGAGTTACTGATTGATTGATGGAAGGAATGTATGAAGGAATGAATGAATGAATGAAGGAGTTGAGGAATTTTCAAAGGTGTGAACATTGAATGATTGCACAAAGGAATGAAGGAATGATTGAGTGATTCGTTAAATGTATGAGTGGAATTATTTTCTCATCTATGAATGAATAAAAAATATTTAATTCATGAAAGAATGAAATCATTAATGAATGAGGTAATTAAAGAATGAATTTTGTAATGAATTCTTGGATGAAAGAAGTAATAAATTAATAAATTAAACGTTTAATGGATGACTGATTGATTGATGGAGGGAATTTATGAAGGAATAAAGGAAGGAATCGAGTCAAGGAATGATCAAAGGTGTGAATGTGGAGTGATTGCACAGAGGAATGAATGAATGAGTGAGTGTTTTGTTTACTGAATTGATGGAGGTATTTGTTCATTAATAGGTGAATAAAGATGAGTGTATTCATGAATGCATGAAATAATAAATAAATGAGGTCATGAAGGAATTAATTTTTGAATAAATTCATGGATGAAAGAAACAATAAATAAATGATGGAAACGTTGAATGAGTGATTGATTGATTTATTGATTGATTGGTGGAAGGAATAAATGAAGGAATGAAAGAAGGAATGAAGGATTCAAATGATGGTCAAAGGTGTGAATGTGGAATGATTGCACAAAGGAATGAAGGAATGAGTAAGTAATTTGTTTACTGAATGAATGCAGGTATTTGTTCATTCATGAATGAATGAAAAACGAGTTCATTCATGAATGAATTAAATAATGAATGAATGAGGTCATGAAGGGATGGGTTGTTCAATGAACGCATGGATGAAAGATATGATTATTGAATAAAGTAAAAGTTGAATGAGTGATTGATTGATTGATTGCGGGAAGGAATGTATGAATGAATGAATGAAGGAAGGAATGAAGAATTCAAGGAATGACCATAGGTGTGAATATGGAATGATTTCCCTGAGGAATTAAGGAATGAGTGCGTTAATTGTTTTGGTGAATGAATGGAATTACTTGTTCATTAATGAATGAATGAAAATTGAGTGTATTCATGAATGAATGAGATAATGAATGAAAGAGTTCACAAAGAATTAATTGTTGAATGGATGCATGGAGGAAAGAACTTATGAATTGATAATGGAGACGTTGAATGAGTTATTGATTGATTCATGGAAGGCATGTATAAAGGAACGAGTGAAGGAATGAAGGAGTCAAGGAATGATCAAAGGTGTGAAGGTGGATTGATTGCACAAAGGAACGAAGGAATGAGTGAGTGATTTGTTTAATTAATGAATGGAAGTATTTGTTCATTGATTCATGGATGAAAAACGAGTGATTCTTCAATTAATGAAATAATAAATGAATGAGGTCATGAACGAATTAATTGTTGAATGAATGCATGGATGAAAGAAATAATGAATTACTAATAGAAACATTGAATGAGTGATCTATTGATGGAAGGAATGTAGGAAGGAATGAACAATTCAAAGAATGATCAAATGTGTGAATTTGGAATGATTGAACAAAGGAATGAAGGAATGAGTGAGTGACTTTTTGATGAATGAAAGGAAGTACCCTAAAAACTTTGATTTTGATGTTAACTTTTTTTTGCCTCACCGTAATTTGTCAAAAACAAAATTTCATCAAATTCATAGATACCACCTAAATAATTACAAAATGAAATAATCGAAATCAAGGTACTAACACCATATTCTCAGAATTTGGAGTCCTGGGCTCTTTACCACTATTTTCTAGCTAGAGAAACAGGCATACAGGCATTATATGTCGAAGTGTCGTTCACTTCATTTACTCAAAATCAAGTGACGGTCCGCTGCTCTGCTGTCTTGCTGTCCCGTTGCCCCACTGATTCGCTGCCCCGCTAATTCGCTGCCCGCTGATTCGCTTCCGCGCTGATTTGGTGCCTCGCTGATTAGACGGTCCTGTGCACCTGTACCGACAGAACGTGCCATGCGACATGCTCCACTATGTTCGCGCCATCAACGGGTATTCAACCATTCCAAAACGAATGCCCGAAAGTTGAAGCAAAGTTGATGTTCATCAGAATCAATTATATGACCCGGACAAATAATCAAATTCAAGGTACCACCCCTGTACTTTCGTCGACTTTAAACATGCATGAATGAAAACGAGTGCATTTATTATTAATCGAATTAATTATGGAACAAGTAAACAATCCAATTCAAAGTTTTTTAGGTTTTTTTTCATTCATTCATGAATGAAAACGAGTGCATTTATGCATGAATGAAATAATGAATGAATGAATGAGGTCAGGAAGGATTGAATTGTCGAATGAATACATGTTTGAAAGACATAGTGAATAAATAAAGGAAACGTGGAATCACTGATTGATTGATTGATTGATGGAAGGAATGAATGATGTGATCAAGGAAGGAATGAAGGAGTCAAGGAATGATCAAGGGTGTGAATGTCAAAAAGTTTCCCTAAGGAATGGAGGAATGAGTGAGTCATTTTTTAATGAATGAGTGGAAGTATTTGTTCATTCATGAAAATGAAAAACGAGTGCATTCATGACTAAATTAAACAATGAATTAATGAGGTCATGAAGGATTTAATTGTTGAATTAATGCATGGATGAAAGAAATAATGAATGGATAAAAGTAATGTTCAATGAGTGATTGATTGATTGATGGAAGGAATGTATGAAGGATTGAAGGAAGGAATGAACAAAGGTGTGAATGTGGAATAATTGCCCCAAGGTATGAAGGAATGAGTGGAAAGTTTTTTAGTTAATGAATGAAAGTATTTGTTCATTAATGAATAAATAGAAAATTGTGCATTTCTGAATTAATTAAATTTGGAATTAATGAGGTAGTGTTGAAATTAATTGTTGAAAGAATGTATTGTTGAAAGAAATTCTGAATGGATAAATGAAACGTCGAATGAGTGATTTATTGATTGATGAAAGGAACTTATGAAGGAATGAAGGAAGGAATGAAGGGGTCAAGGAATGATCAAATGTGTGAATGTGGAAATATTTCACAAAGGAATGAAGGAATGATTGAGTGATTCTTTTAATGTATGAATGGAAGTGTTTGTTCATTCATGAATGATTGGAAATGAGTGCATTCATGAATGAATGAAATGATGAATGAATTAGGTCATGAAGGAATGAAAGTTTAATGAATGCATTAAGGAAAGAAATAATTAATGAATAATGGAAAAGTTGAATGATTGATTGATTGATTGATGGAAGGAATGTATGAAGGAATGAAGGACGGAATGAAAGAGTCAAGGAATGATCAAGGTGTGAACGTGGAATGATTGCTCAGAGAAATTAAGGAATGAGTGATTTATTTGTTTAATGGATTAATGGAATTTTTTTTCATCCATTCATGAATGAAATAATGAATGAATGGGGTCATGAAGGAATTAATTTTTAAATGAATGCATGGATGAAAGAAATGATGAATTCATAATGGAAAAGTTGAATTGTTCATTGATTGATTGAAGAAATGAATAAAGGAATGAAGGAAGGAATTAAGGAGTCAAAGAATGATCAAAGGTGTGAACGTGGAATGATTGCACAAAGGAATTAAGGAATGATATAGTGATTTTATTAATCAATGAGTGGAATCATTTGTTCATTCATTCATGAATGAATAATGAGTGCATTCATGAACGAAAGAAATAATGAATGAATGAGTTCATGGAGGAATGAATTATTGAATGAATGCAAGGATGAAACAAATAATGAATGAATAGAGGAAATATTGAATGAATGATTCATTGATTGATGGAAGAATATACGAAGGAATGAAGGAAGGAATGAAAGAGTCAAGGAATGATCAAAGGTGTGAATGTGGAATAATTGCCCTAAGGAATGAAAGAATGAGTGAATCATTTTTTAGTGAATGAATGGAAGTATTTGTTAATTAATTCATGAAGAAGAACTTATTTCATGCATGAATGAATAAAATAATGAATGGATGAAGTTGATATAGAATTAATTTTTGAAACGTATGGAAGATGTAAATAATCAATGAATAAATGAAACGTTGAATGAGTGATTGATTGATTGATTGATGGAAGGAATGTATGATGGAATGAAGGATGGAATGAATGAGTCATGGAATGATCAAAGGTGTGAATGTGGGATGATTACATAAAGGAATGATGGAATGAGTGAGTTATTTGTTTAATGAACGAGTGGAAGTATTTGTTCATCCATGAATGAATGAAAAATGAGTGCATCCATGAATGAATGAAATAATGAATGAATGAGGTCATGAAGGAATTAATTCTTTGAATGAATTCATGGATGAAATAAATAGTGAATGAATAAATGAAATTTTGAATGAGTGATTGATTGATTGATGGAAGGAACTTATGAATGGATGAAGGAAGGAATGAAGGATTCAAGGAATGATCGAATGTGTGAATGTGGAATGATTGCATGAAGTAATGAAGTAATGAGTGAGTGATTTATTTAATGAATGAATGGAAGTATTTTTTCATTCATTCATGAATGAAAAATGAGTGCATTCATGAATGAATGAAATAATGAATTAATGAAATAAACGTTGAGTGATTGATTGATTGGTTGATGGAATGAATGTATGAAGGAACGGAGGAATGAATGAAGGAGTCAAGGAATGATCAAAGGTGTGAATGTGGAATGATTTCACAAAGGAATGAATAAATGTGAGAGTGGTTTTATAAATAATGAAAGGAAGTATTTTTAATTCATGAATTAATGAAAAATGAGTGCATTCATGAATGAATGAAATAATGAGTGAATAAGGTCATGAAGGAATGAATTGTTGAATGAATGCATGCATGAAAGAAATAATGAATGAATAAATGAAACTTTGAATGAGTGATTGATTGATTGATATTTGGAATGTATGAAGGAATGAAGGAAGGAATTAAACAGTAAAGGAATTATCAAAGTTGTGAATGTGGAATGATTGCACGAAGGAATGAAGGTACGAGTGAGGCAGTTTTGTAGTGGATGTAAGGAATTATTTGTTCATTCATGAATGAATGAAAAATGAGTGCATTCATGATTGAATGAAATAATGAATGAATGACTTAATGAAGTAATTAATTGTTAAATGAATGCATGAATGAAAGAAATATTGCATTAATAAAGGAAACGTTGAATGAGTGATTGATTTATTGATGGAAGGAGTGTATGAAGGAATGAAAGAAGGAATGAAGGAGTCAAGGAATGATCAAAGGTGTGAATGTGGAATTATTGCACAAAGGAATGAAGGAATGAGTGAGTGATTTTCTAAATAATGGAAGGAAGTATTTGTTAGTTCATGAATGAATGAAAAACGAGTGCATTCATGAATGACTGAAATAATGAATTAATGAGGTCATGAAGGAATGAATTGTTGAATTAATGCATGGATGAAAGAAATGATGAATGAATAAAAGAAACATTTAACGAGTGATTGACTGATTGATGGTTGGAATATATAAATGAATTAAGGAAATGAGTCAAGGAATGATCAAAGGTGTGAATGTGCAATGACTGCACAAAGGAATAAAGGTACGAGTGAGGCTTTTTTTTTACTTAATGAATGGGATTATTGTTTCATTCTTGACTGAATGAAAAATTATTTTATTTATGATAGAATTAAATAATGAATGAATGTATGATTCCAAGAAGGAATGAATTGTTGAATGAATGCATTGATTAAAGAAAAAATGAATTAATCAATGAAACGTTGAATGAGTGATTGATTTATTGATGGAAGGAATGTATGAAGTAATAAAGGAAGAAATGAAGGAGTCAAGGAATGATAAAAGGTGTGAATGTTGTATGATTGCACAAAGGAATGAAGGAATGAGTGAGTGATTGATTTGATGAGTTAATGGAAGTATTTTTTCATTCATGAATGAATGAAAATTGAGGGAATTTATGAATGAATCAAATAAGGAATGGATGAGGCAATGAAGGAATAAATTTTTGAATGAATGCATGAATAAAAAAAGTAATGAATGAATAAAGGAAAATTTGAATGAATTATTTCTTGATTGATGGAAGGAATGTATGAAGGAATGAAGGAAGGAATGAAGGAGTCACGGAATGATCAAAGGTATGAATGTGGGCTGATTGCACAAAGGAATGAAGGAATGAGTGAGTGATTTGTTTAATGAATTAATGGAAGTATTGTTTCATTTATACAAGTGAAAAATGAGTGAATTCATGAATTAATGAAATAGTGAATGAATTAGGTCATGAAGAAATACATTCTTGAATGAATGCGTGGATGAAACAAATAATGAATTAATAAAGAAAACGTTGAATGAATGATTGATTGATTTATGGAACGACTGTATGAAGGAATGAAGGAAAGAATGAAGAAGTCAAGGAGTTATCAAAGGTGTGAACGTGGAATTATTTAACAAAGGAATGAATAAATTGTTCAGTGATTTTTTCAGCGAATAAATTGAAGTTTTTTTTTTCATTCATTAGTGAATTAAAAATGTTGGCATTCATGAATAAACAGAATAATGAATGAATCATGTCATGAAGGAATTGATTGTTGAATGAATGCATGGATGAAAGAAACAATGAATGAATAAAGGTAAGGTTGAATGAGTGATTGATTGATTGATGGAAGGAATGCATGAAGGAATGAAGGAGTCAAGGAATGATCAAAGGTGTGAACGTGGAATGATAACACAAAGGAATGAAGTAATGAGTGATTGGCTTTTCTATGAATGAATAGAAGGATTTGCTCATTCATTCATAAATTAAAAATGATTGCATTCATGAATGAATGAAATAATGAATGAATGAGGTCATGAATGAATGAATTAATGAATGAATGAATTGATTAATGAATGCATGGATTAAAAAAATAATGAATGAATATAAGAAACGTTGAAAGAGTGATTCATTGATTGATGGAAGGAATGTATGAAGAATTGAAGGAAGGAATGAAGGAGTAAAGGAATGATCAAAGGAGTGAATATGGAATTATTGCACGAAAGAATGAAGGAATGAGTGAGTGATTTTTTTGGTGATTAAATGGAAACATTTGTTCATTAATGAATGAATGAAAAGTGAGTGGATTAATAAATTAATGAAATATGAATGAATGAGATAATGAAGGAAATAACTGTTGAATGAATGCATGGAAAAATAAAATAACGAACAAATAAAGGAAACGTTGAATGAGTGATTGATTGACTGATGGAAGGAAGGAATGTATGAAGGAATGAAGGAGTCAAGGCATTATCAAAGGTATAATTGTGGGATGATTGCACAAAGGAATGAAGGAATGAGTGAGTTATTTGTTTAATGAATGAAAGGAAGTATTTTTTCATTCATTTATGAATAAAGTATGATTTTATTCATGAATGAATGAAAATATGAATAAATGTGTTCATGAAGGAAATAAGCGTTGAATGAATGCATGGATGAAAGAAATAATGAACGAATAAAGGAAACGTTGAATGAGTGATTGATTGATTGATGGAAGGAATGTACGAAGGAATGAAGGAAGTAATGAAGGAGTCAAGGAATGGTCAAAGGTGTGAATGTGGAATTATTGAAAAGGGAATAAAGGAATGAGTGAGTGATATGTTCAATGAATGAATGGAAGTATTTGTTCATGAATGAATGGATGAAAACTAAGTGAATTCATGAATGAATGAAATAATATATGAATGAGGTCATGAAGGAATAAATTATTGAATGAATGCATGGATGAAATAAACAAAGAATGAATAAAGGAAACGTTGAATGATTGGTTGGTTTATGGACGGAATGTATGAAGGAAGGAAGGAACGAAGGATTCAAGGAATGATGAAAGGTGTGAATGTGGAATGATTTCACAAAGGAATGAAGGAAAGAGTGAGTAATTTATTTAATGAATGAATGGAAGTATTTTTTCATTCATTCATGAATGAAAAATTATTGCATTCACGAATGAATCAAATAATTAATGAACGAGTTCATCAAGGAATGAATTGTTGAACGAATGCATGGATGAATGAACTAATGAATGAATAAAGTAAACGTTGAATGTGTGATTGAATGATTGATGGAAGGAAGGTGTGAACGAATGAAGGAAGGAGTGAAGGAGTCAAGGAACGATCAATTAATGAGGCAGGGAAGGAATGTATTGTTGAATGAATGCATGGATGAAAGAAATAATGAATGAATAAATCAAATGTTGAATGGGTGATTGATTTATTTATGGAAGGTAGGAATGAATGAAGGAAGGAATGAAAGAGTCAAAGAATGATCAAAGGTTTGAATGTGGATTATTGCCCAAAGGAATGAAGGAATGAGTGAGTCATTGTTTAGTGAATGAATGGAATTATTTGTTCATTCATCCATGATTGAAAAAGTAGTGCATTCATGAATGAGTTAAATAATGAATGAATGAGGTCGTGATGAATGAATTGTTGAATAAATGCATGGATGAAACAAATAATGAATGAATAAAGGAATGAGTGATTGATTTATTGATGGAAGGAATGAAGGAAGGAATGAAGGAGTCAATGAATGATCAAAGGTGTGAATGTGGAATGATTGCATAAAGGAATGAAAGAACGAGTGAGTCTTTTTAGTGATTGAATGGAATCTTTTTTCATTTATGAATGATGAATGAAAATGAGTGTATTCATTAATGAATGAAATAATGGATGAGTGAGGGAATGAAGGATTACATCGTTGAATGATTGGATGGATGACAGAAATAATGAAGAAATAAAGCTGTGATGGAATGTGTCACTTGATTTATTGATTGAAGGAATGAATGAAGGTATGATTTAAGGAATGAAGGACTGAAGGAATCATAAAAGGTGTGAATACAGAATGATTTCAGAAAAGGAATGAAGGAATGAGTGAGTGACTTTTTCAATTAATTAATGGAAGTATTTTTTCATTCATTGATGAAAGAAAATTGAGTGAATTCACGAACGAATGAAAGAATGAATGAATGAGCTCATGAAGGAATGAATCATTGAATAAATGGATGGATGAAAGAAATGATTAATAAATAAAGGAAACATTGAGTAAGTGATTGATTGATTGATCGAAGGAATGTATGAAGGTATGATTAAAGGAATGAATGAATGAAGGAATGATTAAAGGTGTGAATGTGGAATGATTACACGAAGGAATGAAGGAATGAGTGAGTGTTTTTTTAATGAATTAGTGGAAGTATTCGTTCATTCATGAATGAATTACAATGGAGTGAATTCATGAATGAATGAAATGATCAATGAATGAGGTCATGAAGAAATGAATTGTTGAATGAGTGGAAGGATGGAAGAAGTAATGAATGAATGAAGGAAACGTTGAATGAGTAATTGATTGATTGATGGAAGGAAGGAATGAAGGAATTAAGGGTGAAATGAAGGAATCTAGGAACAATTAAAGGTGTGAATTTGGAATGATTGCACAAAGGAATGAAGGAACGAGTGAGTGATTTTTTTTATGAATGAATGGAAGTATTTGTTCATTCGTGAATTATAAAAAAATGAGTGAATTCGTGAATGAATAAAATAATGAATGAAGGAGGTCATGAATTAACTAATTGTTGAATGAATGGATGGATGAAAGATCGTATGAGTGTATGCATGAAGGAATACATGAAGTATTTCATGAGGGAATGAATGAAATAATGAGTGTCTGAAGAATAGAGGTGGAAACATCCATACCTATACCCATGTCCGTCTTAATCCCACGGGGAGCCGGGTGCAATCCCCTGGGCGTTTTTGGTGCTGGGGTAATCTGGGTCAATAAGTTCAAGTTGTAATGCAATAAATTGTAACAACTGAGAGGTGGATGACGTCCATGAAACGGAGTTTGATTTTAGTGATTAGTTGCCTTCAGAAGCCTTGCTGGCAGACTTCATGTGACGTTGTCAAAGAGGTTGGAAAGCCCGATTGATGCACAAACCATAGTACAAAGACCAAGTGGGGGAGCAAAATACTACAGTATTGTTTTCTCCTCTTTCACTCGGCACAATCGAAATCAAACTTATGGCTTTCTCTTCGCACATGTTGCTCAAAGGACTTCCATTACCGCCGGTAAAGAAATGCGCATGTGTTGTGGATTTTTCATGCACCATGGATCTTTATAATGCATGGGTCAAGCACGTATGGGACTCAAAGGGATGGGGACCAACCCCCGCCGACCCATACAACATGTGCGGGCTGCTGGGCATTAAACCGCCCCATCGTCGTCCGATATGGTGCCCTCCTCACTGACAGCCATGGGTCCATCCGGACCCAGTGTGGTGTGCTAGGCTGTGAACCGTGTAGCCTTCTGATGATGCCTTACGATCTACCAGATGTCGGCTAAAATGGGATATGGATGTTGAAAAAGATTTGCCATCCATTTGATACAAAATTTGTGCTTTATGAGTGGCTCGTCGTTGCTTTGGTGCCTAGTTTTCATCGTCACTGCAATCAACACCAAGTAGTAGAGCCAACACCCGTAGCAGCAACCATCACCTAGTGACACAAGGACCGCATGGACGCCGTTCATTCCTTCAGGCGTGCGAGACACATTACGCCTGCTTGCGCGATCGCTCGTACTCCTGGCCCAGATGATGAGGCAGAGGCTACTTTCAAGCCTGATCCTGTTCTTGCGCCATCATCTACTCCGTCTCTTGCTCTTGCTCCGACTCCTAGTCCTGCTCGTGCTCCATCTCATTTTGTCTACACACCCCCTCCTTTGCTGGAAGTTTATCATAATGCACGAATGCTAGTTTGGTCCCTAACAAGGAGGCGATCAAACGTAGTAAACATAGAGCCTGCACTTGCGTCTGTGCGTCAAGATGCAATAACAAGCAAAAACAGGTTGCTGGGTCAGTAGGGCGGGCAGACCGGCCAGTAGTTTTTGGGTGTATGGGTGGCTGGGTGGATGGGTGGCTGGGTGGTTGGGTGGTTGGGTGGCTGGGTGGTTGAGTGGTTGAGTGGTTTGGTGGTTGGCTGATTGTGTGGTTGGGTATTTTGATTTTGGTTAATTTGCTTCTAAACCACTGTACACATTTACTCACCCTTCTCAACAATTTCTTTGTAGTTGAATTGAACCAGGGACTGGGAGAAGCATTGGCGTGAATTGGGTAACGGCGCTGCAAGGTTGGTGGACGAGACCATTGCAGTCGAAAAACGCATGTGGACCACCGACGATTCAAGTAGTCCCTTTAGAAGAACTCATGTCTTTCCGTGGGATCTACAAGTCTAGCTACAAGAAGAAATGTTGCTTTATTTGGTGCATAAATGTTGCTCTGGTGTGTTCAAACATGTACACTTTATCTTTTCCCTTGATTAACATATATGTGACGTTCAAAGAGACATCGTGATTATTTCAAAGTAAGATACATCATTCATACATTCATTTTGGTTATAGAGAAGTTGAAGAAGATATTTTTAACACAAAAAGGAAGTCAATAAACTTCACTCAAAAGTCCATACACTTGACAAGAATGCATGTCTATAAGTGGGCGGTGGTTTTCTCACACATCTATGTTTGCTCTCCAAGACAAAGTTGTAGCAGAATATCACACACAGCTCCGTCAATAACTGTGTGGAAATCATGGGGATGTGCCAGTCCCCTTCGTGGGTGAATTCTCTACCATTTTCGTAATGCGGCATTTGTGACAAACATGTCCATTGTAGTAAAAAACAAGACATTGACATAGGAATTATGCTGAAAGAACTAGCTTTCACATAATGGATGGAGGCAAGACCGAAAATGGAAGTGTTGTACTTCACTTATGGCGATAAATTGTAGCATGTCCTGCAGTGCATGCACAGACCAGAATAACACAAAGGTTACACATTGAATAAAATTATAGAGTCAAAATGGACACTCAAAACAACCCAATCATTCGAAGATGAAGGGTGTTGATGCTACAGTCAGCGTGTCTACAATAACTTTCTTGCGTGCATAAAGGTCTTTGAACCTCGCATAATGAATAAGAAGTAATGCATATATGGATGAACATTCTTGGAGCCATTCTTGAAGCTGCTTTGCCTTGTGCTCCACCTCACATTGCTTTGTGGCCATAGCGTTCGCTGTGACATGATCGGCCTTCAAATGGTGCAATTCTTCCCTCGCAATCAATCAGTCATCTACAATGTCTACACCTTGTGTGATGCATGTGCAAACGGTGTGCATAGTTCTAGCATACAATTTGCGAAATTATACAAGATCCTCCCTCAGGATTGCAATGGACAACTTTAGTTCCTCACACAGCTGCATGTCAGCTTGGAACAGAGTATCTTCGTCCAATGTGCACGGCAACATCACCAACAACCACTTGGGAAGGCCGCACACGTTGATGACCTCGGCCTCGGCGATGCGTGCATCCACTAATATTGGTCTCTATATCTCGCGCTGTCTGTGTCTACCGCCCCCTATAGGCCTGGAGGGGTTAGGGAGGGAGAGAGGGAGGGGTTAGGGAGGGAGGGGTTAGGGAGGAAGGGAGGGAGGGGTTAGGGAAGGAGGGAGGGAGAGAGTGAAAGACAGAGAGAGAGATAGAGAGAGAGGGAGACATAGAGGGGGAAAACGTAGTTATCCATTTTAACAAAATACCATGTAGGTGTTTCGTGAGCAAGGAAACCAGAAACCTTAGAATCTCGCAACATAAAACCCGCTATCTCCTAGTTGGTGTGCTACTTTGCTTGCCTCTGCATGCCGATGGCTGACACGTTCGCACGTTGTTTGCTATTGCAGGTAGCCCGAGGTCCAGTTACATAGGAGAATCAACAGCATTACGAGCATATGCTAGAGAAGGAGCTTGAGCAGTAGCACCTACAGGATCAGGAGCAGGAGCACGATGTGGATCAGGTGCAAGAGCAAGATCAGGAGCAAGAGCAGGAGCACGTTCTGGAGCAGGTGCAGGAGTAGGAGCAAGAACAGGAGCAGGAGCAAAGACAGGCAGAGGAGCCAAAGTTCCAGAAGTAGCAACAGTAATAGGAGCAGCTCTGGGAGCAGGAGGAGGAGAAGGCACACGAGTAGGACCACATTCAAGAGATAACATGTCTTTGTCATCATATTCTTCAAGCCAACCACCAACGAGCCCGGGCCGCCTACGAGGAGCAGGAGCAGTTGGCGGAAGAGGAGCACGAGCAGGTGGGGGAAGAATAGGAGGAGGAGTAGCAACAGTAACATTCATTGTCGGAGGGGCAGGAGCAGCAGTAGGCCAAGGAGGAGGAGTAGAAGCAGCAGCAAAAGGGGCAGGAGAACATGCAGCTGCCCACCGTCTAAGTGTGGCTGCTATCCGTACAAGGTCAGGTGCACGAGAAGCGGGTGGAGCATTAGCAAGAGCAAGTCCACATCGGGCACAAACAGGAGCACGAGCAGGAGCAGGGGAAGGCGCAAGAGCAGGAGCATTTGCAGGAGCTAGTGCAGGAGTGGGGGCACAAGCTCAAGTAGGAGCAGGCGCAAGCCTACGAGCAGAGGCCCAGTCAGGCCTGATGTGCTCAACTTGCAGCTTAGGACATTCCGCACGTTCCAAGTCATGCTAAACTCCGGCTACTACCACTACAACACCGTACGTCACAAGATAGCAGTTAGCAGCATTTCTCGCTCGCCTGGTGGCATGACTGGCCATGGAGGAATTTATGAAAGCCTTGGCTGCGACATCACCAACGTCCTCTTCCGCTTGGTGTGCACGTATGACGGCGTCTGCCTGCGTGATAGAGGGCGCCTACCTAGCATCCATGAGGCCCTTGTGCTCCTGATGCTACTTACCGCTGATTGCCACTGTGCCGAAGTTCCCGCTGCTTGCCGCTGCTTTGAGCCACTTGGATGTGCTCACCGCTACTTGCCACTACTTGTCGTAGCTTGTTTGTATTACCTCTGTTTTTGTTCTTGCCGCTGTTGCTGTTGTTGCCGCTCCTCACCGCTACTTGCCGCTCGTTGTCGCTACTCGCCACCGCCCGTTACGGCTTGCCACTGCTTGCAGACGTGGGTTTGCATGTGAGGGACCTTCACATCGGTACACAGACCAAGTACCTCCTCCTGCACACTAATGCCAATTGACGAGGAGCGCTAGATAGGTAATAGTAGCACCACCAGCAGTTGTAGAAGTAGAAGGAATATCACTAAAATGAGCAAGAGCAAGAGCAACTGTAGAAGAAGGCACCAACACAAGAAGCAGCATCTAGAGAGTGAGAGAGAGAGAGAGAAAGGGAGAGGGAGAGAGAGAAAGAGAGAAAGAGGGAGGGAGAGAGAGAGGTAGAGGGAGAGAGGGAGAGAGAGAGGGAGAGAAAGAGATAGAGACAGAGAGAGAGAGAGAGAGAGAGAGAGAGACAGAGAGAGACAGAGAGAATTAGATTACAAGGGAAGGAGGGAGGGAGGGACAGAGTTTTGGCGTGCAATCGGAAGGTGCTTACGACATCTACATGTAGATACCAGTAGTTGCTGAAGTTGTTGTTGCCACTGGCTGTTGTAGCAGGTTGTTGCAGCTACTACTGTTGCTACCGCTGGTTGTTACTGTTTTTGCTTGCGAGCTACTGCACTTGCCGAAGTTTGGTGTGGTTTGGTGTGGTGTGGTGTGGTGTGGTGTGGTCTGGTGTGGTGTGGTGTGGTGTGGTGTGGAGTGGTGTGGTGTGGTGTGGTGTGGTGTG
>SZWC01020551.1:0-14170 GCA_023375785.1 Penium margaritaceum
CTTACACGTACTTACACGCACCTAAACGCACTTACACGCACTTATACAAACTTACACACACGTACACACACTTACACGCACTTACACGCACTTATATGCACGAAATCATACGTATACATGCCTACACATACTTAAACGAACTTACACGCACTTATACGAACTTACACGCATTTACACATACTTACATGCACTAACATGCACTTACACACACTTACACACTTACACACACTTATACACACTTATACACACTTACATGAACTTACACGTACTTACACACACTTACACGCACTTACATACACTTACACGCACTTACATGCACTTACACACACTTACACGCACTTACACACACTTATACTCACTTATACGTACTTACACGCACTTCTACATACATACACGCACTTACACACACTTACATGCACTGACACACACTTGTATGCACTTACACATACTTACACACACTTGCATGCACTTACACAAACTTACACGCACTTACATGCACTTACACGTACTTAAACACACTTACACGCACTTACACGCACTTACACGCACTTACGTGTACTTACAAGCACTTCCACACACTTACACGCACTTACACAAACTTACACGCATTTACAAGCACTTACACGCACTTACATGCACTTACACGCACTTACACGCACTTACAGAAACTTACACATACTTACATGCACTGACACACACTTGTATGCACTTACACATACTTACATGCACTGACACACACTTGTATGCACTTACACATACTTACATGCACTGACACACACTTGTATGCACTTACACATACTTACATGCACTGACACACACTTGTATGCACTTACACATACTTACATGCACTGACACACACTTGTATGCACTTACACATACTTACATGCACTGACACACACTTGTATGCACTTACACATACTTACATGCACTGACACACACTTGTATGCACTTACACATACTTACATGCACTGACACACACTTGTATGCACTTACACATACTTACATGCACTGACACACACTTGTATGCACTTACACATACTTACATGCACTGACACACACTTGTATGCACTTACACATACTTACATGCACTGACACACACTTGTATGCACTTACACATACTTACATGCACTGACACACACTTGTATGCACTTACACATACTTACATGCACTGACACACACTTGTATGCACTTACACATACTTACATGCACTGACACACACTTGTATGCACTTACACATACTTACATGCACTGACACACACTTGTATGCACTTACACATACTTACATGCACTGACACACACTTGTATGCACTTACACATACTTACATGCACTGACACACACTTGTATGCACTTACACATACTTACATGCACTGACACACACTTGTATGCACTTACACATACTTACATGCACTGACACACACTTGTATGCACTTACACATACTTACATGCACTGACACACACTTGTATGCACTTACACATACTTACATGCACTGACACACACTTGTATGCACTTACACATACTTACATGCACTGACACACACTTGTATGCACTTACACATACTTACATGCACTGACACACACTTGTATGCACTTACACATACTTACATGCACTGACACACACTTGTATGCACTTACACATACTTACATGCACTGACACACACTTGTATGCACTTACACATACTTACATGCACTGACACACACTTGTATGCACTTACACATACTTACATGCACTGACACACACTTGTATGCACTTACACATACTTACATGCACTGACACACACTTGTATGCACTTACACATACTTACATGCACTGACACACACTTGTATGCACTTACACATACTTACATGCACTGACACACACTTGTATGCACTTACACATACTTACATGCACTGACACACACTTGTATGCACTTACACATACTTACATGCACTGACACACACTTGTATGCACTTACACATACTTACATGCACTGACACACACTTGTATGCACTTACACATACTTACATGCACTGACACACACTTGTATGCACTTACACATACTTACATGCACTGACACACACTTGTATGCACTTACACATACTTACATGCACTGACACACACTTGTATGCACTTACACATACTTACACGCACTTACATGCACTAACACGAAATTACACGTACTCAAACCACACTTACACGCACTGAAACGCACTTACACGCACTTACACAAACTTAAACCGCACTTACACGTACTTACAAACACTTATACGCACTTACACGCAGTTATAAGCAATTACACAAACGTACACGTACTTACACGCACTTACACGCACTTACACGCACTTACATGCACTTACACACACTTACACGTACTTACACGCACGTACATGTACTTAAACATACTTACACACTCTTACTTGCACTTACACGCACTTAGACCCACTAACATGCACTTATACGTACTTACACGCACTTACGTGTGCTTACATACACTTACACATACTTACACACTCTTACTTGCACTTACACGCACTTAGACCCACTAACATGCACTTATACGTACTTACACGCACTTACGTGTGCTTACATACACTTACACATACTTATACACACTTACACGTACTTACACGTACCTACACGTACTTACATGCACTTACACGCACTTACACGCACTTACACGTACTTACACGTACTTACACACACTTATACATACTTACACGCACTTACACATACTTACACGCACCTACACGAACTTACGTGCACTTACACGCACTCACATGCACTAACACGGACTTACACGCACTTACACGCACATGCACACACTTGCACAAACTTACATGCACTTACACGCACTTGCACGAACATACACACACTTAGACGCACTTACATGCACTTTCACACACTTACACATACTTACACACACTTACACGCACTTACACGCACTTACCCGCACTTACACGCACTTACACGAACTTACACAAAATCCCACGCACTTAAACCGTACTTACACGCACCTACACGCACTTACACGCACTGATACAAACTTAAACCGTACTTACACGTACTTATACATACTTCAATACACTTACACGCAGTTACACGCACTTACACAAACATACACATACTTACACACATTTACACGCACTTACATGTACTTACATGCACATACACACATTTACACACACTTACCCGCACATACACACACTTACACGTACTTACACACACTTACTTGCACTTACACACACTTACACCCACTAACACGTACTTACAGGTACTTACACGCACTTACTCATGCTTACATACACTCACACATACTTACACGCACTGACTTGCATGTACACACACTTACACATACTTGCACATACTTACACGCACTTACATGCACTTATACGCACTTACACAAATGTACACGCACTTACACGCACGTACATGCACTTTCACATACTTAAACGCACTTACATGCACGTACACGCACTTACACGTACTTACACACACTTATACGCACTTACACGCACTTATGGGCACTTACACAAACTTAAACTGCACTTACACGCACTTGCACAAACTTACACGCACTTAGACGCACTTAGACGCACTTACACGTACTTACACGCACTTACACGCACTTACACAAACTTAAACCATAATTACACGCACTTACACACACTTACATGCACTTACACGCACTTTTACACACTTACACAAACTTACACGTACTTACACGCTCTTACGCGTACTTACACGCACTTACATGCACTTACACGCACTTATATCCACTTATACACACATGCACACACTTACACAAAGAAACACGTACTTATATGCACTTGCACGTACTTACACGCACATATGAGCACTTACACGCACTTACACGCACTTACACACACTTACACGTACTTACACGCACTTACACAGTTTTATACGCACTTACACGTACGTACATGCACTTACACGCACTTACATGAACTTACACGCACTTACATGCACTTACACCCACGTACACACAAGAACTCATACTTATACATGCATTCGCGCACTTACATGAACTTGCACGTACTTATACAAACTTTCACGCACTTACACATACTTATACGCACTAACACGCAATTACACGCACTCACACACTTACACACACTTACACGCACTTACACGCACTTACACAAACTCACACATACTTGCACACACTTACATGTACTTACACGCACTTACACGCACTTACACACACTTACACGCACTTATACGCACTTACACGCACTTATACATATATACACGCACTTATACGCACTTACACGCACTTACACACACTTACACGCACTTATACGCACTTACACGCACTTATACATATATACACGCACTTATACGCACTTACACGCACTGACACACACTTGTACGCACTTACACATACTTACAAACACTTACACACACTTACATGTACTTACACAAACTTACACGCACTTACATGCACTTACATGCACTTAGACATACTTACACACACTTACACGCACTTACACATACTTACATGCACATACACGTACTTACACGCACCTATACAAACGTACGTGCACCTACACACACTCGCACGCACCTACATGCACTTACACACACTTACACATACTTACACACATTTACACACACTTACACGCACTTACACGTACTTACATGCACTTACATGCACTTACATGCACTTACACGCACTTATACGCACTTACACAAACTTACACACACTCACACGCACTTACACACACTTACGAGAACTTACACACACTTACACGCACTTACACGCACTTACATGCATTTACACACACTTACACGCACTTAAACGCACTTAGACGCACTTACACGTACTTACACAAACTTACACGTACTTACACGTACTTACATGCACTTACATGCACTTACATGCACTTACACGCACTTACACGCACTTATACGAACTTACACATACTTACACACACTTGCATGCACTTACACACACGTACACGCACTTACACACACTAACACGTACTTACATGCACTTACACAAAATTACACGCACCTACACGTACTTACACGTACTTACATGCACTAACACATACTGACACGCACTTACACGTACTTACACGCACTTACATGTAATTACATGTACTTACACGCACTTATACATACTTACACACACTTAAACGAACTTACACGAAATTACACGCACTTAAACTGCACTTACACGCACTGAAACGCACTTACACGCACTTACACGAACTTAAACCGCACTTACACATACTTACACACACTTATATGCACTTACACACAGTTATAAGCACTCACACAAAGGTACACGTACTTACACGCACTTACACGTACGTACACGTACTTACATGCACTTCCACACACTTACACGTACTTACACACACGTACATGCACTTACACGTACTTACACGCACTTACTTGTATTTACACGTACTTACACCCACTAACATGCACTTATACGTACTTACACGCACTTACTTGTGCTTCCATGCACTTACACATACTTACAAAAACTTACACGTACTTACACGTACTTACACATACTTACATGCACTTACACGCACTTACACGCACTTACACGTACTTATACGTACTTACACGTACGTACACGCTCTTACACGAACTTATATCCACTTACACGCACTTACACGCACTTACACGCACTTACACATACTTACACGCACTTACACGTACTTACACGCACCTACATGAACTTACGTGCACTTACACGCACTTACATGCACTAACACACACTTACAAGCACTTACACGTACGTACACACACTTACACAAACTTACATGCACTTACACGCACTTGCACGAACATACACGCACTTAGACACACTTACACACACTTACACACACTTACACACACTTACACATACTTACACGCACGTACACGCACTTACACGCACTAACACGCACTTACACGCACTCACACGCACTTACACGCACTTACATGCACTTATACACACTTACACACACTGACACGCACTTATACGCACTTACACGCACTTACACGCACCTACCCGCACTTACACGCACTTACACGAACTTACATAAAATCCCACGCACTCAAACCGCACTTACACGCACCTACACGCACTTACACGCACTGATACGAACTTAAACCGTACCTACACGTACTTGTACATAATTCAATGCACTTATACGCAGTTACACGCACTTACACAAACATACACGTACTTACACACACTTATACGCACTTACATGTACTTACACGCACCTACACACACTTACACACACTTACCCGCACTTACACACACTTACTTGTACTTACACGCACTTACTTGCACTTACACGCACTTACACCCACTAACACACACTTACACGTACTTACACGCACTTACTCATGCTTACATATACTTACACATACTTACACGCACTTACTTGCACTTACACGCACTTACACAAACTTACACGCACTTAGACGCACTTAGACGCACCTACACGTACTTACACGCACTTACACGAACTTAAACCGTACTTACACGCACTTACACACACTTACATGCACTTACACGCACTTTTATGCACTTACACGCTCTTACACGTACTTACACGTTCTTACACGTCCTTACACGCACTTACATGCACTTACACGCACTTATATCCACTTGTACACACTTGCACACACTTACACAAAGCAACACGCACTTACACGCACTTACACGCACTTACACGCACATACGAGCACTTACACGAACTTACACACACTTACACACACTTACACGCACTTATACGTACTTACACAATTTTACACGCACTTACACGTACATACACGCACTTACACGTACTTACATAAACTTACACGCACTTACACGCAATTATACGCACGTACACACACTTACACACACTTATACGCACTTACATGTACTTACACGCACTTACACACCCTTACACATACTTACACGCACTGACATGCACTTATACGCACTTACACATACCAATACACACTTACACGCACTTACACACACTTACACACACTTAAACGCACTTACATGCACTTACATGCACTTACACGCACTTACATGCACGTATACAAACTTACACACACTTACAAACACTTACACGCACATACATGCTCTTACACCCACGTACACACATGAACTCATACTTATACATGCCTTCGCGCACTTACATAAACTTACACGTACTTACACACACTTACACGCATTTACACGCACTTACACGCACTTACACACACTTACATGCACTTACACGCACTTACATGCACGTATACAAACTTACACACACTTACACACACTTACACGCACTTACACGCACTTACATGCACGTATACAAACTTACACACACTTACAAACACTTACACGCACATACATGCACTTACACCCACGTACACACATGAACTCATACTTATACATGCCTTCGCGCACTTACATAAACTTACACGTACTTACACGCACTAACACGCAATTACACACACATACACACTTACACACACTTACACACACTTACACACACTTACATAAACTTACACGTACTTACACACACTTACACGCATTTACACGCACTTACACGCACTTACACACTCTTACACGCACTTATACGCACTTATAAGCACTTATACATATATACACGCAATCATACGCACTTACACACACTGACACACACTTGCACGTACTTACACATACTTATACACTCTTACACACACTTACATGTACTTACACACACTTACACGCACTTATACGCACTTATAAGCACTTATACATATATACACGCAATCATACGCACTTACACACACTGACACACACTTGCACGTACTTACACATACTTATACACTCTTACACACACTTACATGTACTTACACACACTTACACGCACTTATACGCACTTATAAGCACTTATACATATATACACGCAATCATACGCACTTACACACACTGACACACACTTGCACGTACTTACACATACTTATACACTCTTACACACACTTACATGTACTTACACACACTTACACGCACTTATACGCACTTATAAGCACTTATACATATATACACGCAATCATACGCACTTACACACACTGACACACACTTGCACGTACTTACACATACTTATACACTCTTACACACACTTACATGTACTTACACACACTTACACGCACTTATACGCACTTATAAGCACTTATACATATATACACGCAATCATACGCACTTACACACACTGACACACACTTGCACGTACTTACACATACTTATACACTCTTACACACACTTACATGTACTTACACACACTTACACGCACTTATACGCACTTATAAGCACTTATACATATATACACGCAATCATACGCACTTACACACACTGACACACACTTGCACGTACTTACACATACTTATACACTCTTACACACACTTACATGTACTTACACACACTTACACGCACTTATACGCACTTATAAGCACTTATACATATATACACGCAATCATACGCACTTACACACACTGACACACACTTGCACGTACTTACACATACTTATACACTCTTACACACACTTACATGTACTTACACACACTTACACGCACTTACACGCACTTACATGCACTAACACGCACTTACACACACTTGCACAAAATTACACGTGCCTACACGCACTTACACACACTTACACGCACTTACACACACTGACATGCACTTATACACACTTACACACACGTATACGCACTTACACGTACTTACACGCACTTACACGCACTTACACGCACTTACACGAACGTACACGAAATTACACGCACTTACACACACTGACACGCACTTACACGCACTTACAGGAACTTAAACCGCAATTACACGCACTTACACACACTTGTAGGCACTTACCCGTAGTTACAAGCACTTATACAAATGTACCCGTACTTACACACACTAACACGCACTTACACGCACTTATATGCACTTACACACACTTACACGTACTTATATGCACTTACACGCACTTACACGTACTTACACGCACTAACTTGCACTTACGCGTACTTACACCCACTAACACGTAATTACACGTACTTACACGCACTTACTCATGCTTACATGCACTTACACATACTTATAGGCACTCACTTGCACTTACACGTACTTACACATACTTGCACGTACTTACATGCACTTACACGCACTTATACGCACTTACACAAACTTACACGCATTTACACGCACTTACACAAACTTAAACTGCACATACATGCACTTACATGCACTTACATGCACTTACACGCACTTACACGTAATTATACGCTCTTACATGAACTTACATCCACTTACACACACTTACACATACTTACACGCACTTACACATACTTACACACACTTACACGTACTTACACGCACCTACACAAACATACGTACACTTACACGCACTTATGTGCACTAACACGCACTTACACACACTTACACGTACTTACACGTACTTACACAAACTTACACGTACTTACACGCACTTGTATGAACATACACGCACTTAGACGCACTTACACACACTTATACACACTTACACACACTTACACGCACTTATACACACTTACACACACTTACACGCACTTATACACACTTACACACACTTATACACACTTACACACCACGTACACAGACTTACACGCACTAACACGCACTTACATACACTTACACAAAATTACACACACCTACACGTACTTACAGGCACTTACACGCACTTACACACACTGACACGCACTTACACGCACTTACACGCACTTACACGCACTTAAACGCACTTACACGCACTTACACGCACTTATCACATACACGAATTTACATGAACCCCCACACACCTAAACCGCACTTACATGCAATGACACGCACTTACACGCACTTACACGCACTTGCACGAACGTAAACACACTTAGACGCACTTACATGTACTTACACGCACTTACACACACTTACACGCACGTACACGCACTTACACGTACTTACACGCACTTACATGCACTAACACACACTTACACACACTTACACGAAATCACACGCACCTACACGCACTTACATGCACCTACACGCACTTACACGCACTAACATGCACTTACACGCACTTACATGTACTTACACGCACTAACAGGCACTTACATGCACTTACACGCACTTACACGCACTTACACGCACTTATACGCACTTACACATACTTATACATACTTACACAAACTTACACAAAGTTATACGCACTAAAACAGCACTTACACGCACTGACACATACTTACACGCACGTATACGCACTTACACGAACTTAAACCGCACGTACACGCACGTACACACACTTACACGCACTTACATACACTAACATGCACTTACAGAAAATCACACGTATTTACACGCACTTACATGCACGTATACGCACTTACATGCACTTACACGTACTTACACGTACTTACACGCACTTACACGTATTTACACATACTTACTTGTACTTACACGTACTTACATTCACTTACACATACTTACACGTGCTTACATGCACTTACACGTACGTACACGCACTTACACATACTTACACGTACTTACACGCACTTACACACACTTACACGCACTTCCATGAACTTACTCGTACGTATACACACTTACACGAACTTACACGCACTTATACATACATACACACACTTGCACGCACTTACACGCACTGACACGCTTTTATACACACTTACACATACTTTTACGTACTTACACGTACTTACACGCACTCACACAAACTTACATGCACTTACAGGCACTTCCACGCAATTACACGCACTTATACGCACTTACACGAACTTACACGTACTTACACGCACTTACACGCACTTACATGCACTTACACGAGCTTACACACACTTACACGCACTTACACGCACTTACACGCACTTACACGTACGTATATGCACGAACGTCCACTTACACATGCTTACACGCACTTACACAAACTTACACGCACTTACACGAACGTACACGCACTTACACGCACTTACACACACTTACACGTACGTATATGCACTTACATACTTCCGCACACTTACATGCTCTTAGACGCACTTACACGCACTTACACACACTTACACGTACGTATATGCACTTACATACTTCCGCACACTTACATGCTCTTAGACGCACTTACACGCACTTACACATACTTACACGCACTTACACGCACTTACACACACTTATACGCACTTCCACGCACTTACACACACTTACATGCACTTGCACACACTTACAAGCACTTACATGCACTTACACACACTTACACAAACTCTCACACATTTTCACACACTTACACGCACTTACACGCACTTATACGATCTTACAACAACTTACATCCACTTACACACACTTTCACACACTTACATACACTTACACACACTTACACATACATTCACACGCTTACACACACTTACACGCACCTGCATGCACTCTCACACACTTATACACACTTACACGCATTTACACGTACTCACACGCTCTTCCACGCACTTACACGTACTTATACGCACTTACATGAACTTACACGCACTTCCACGCACTTATACGCACTTACATGCACTTACACGAACTTACATGCACTTACACGTACTTACACGCACGTACACGTACTTACAAGCACTTGCACACACTTACACACACTTACACGCTCTTACACGCACTTACACGCACTTACACGTACTTACACGCACTTACACGTACTTACACGTACTTACACGCACTTACACGAACTTACACGTGCTTATACGCACTTTCACACACTTACATGCACTTATGCGAACGTACACATACTAACACGCACATACACGAACTTAGATGTACTTACATGTACTTACACGCACTTACACGAACTTACAAAGACTTAGAAGCATTTACATTTACTTACACATACTTACACGTACTTACATGCACTTACACGCACTTACACGCACTTACACAAACTTACACGTGCTTATACGCACTTACACACACTTACGTGCACTTACGCGAACGTACACGTACTAACACGCACTTACACGTACTTACATGGACTTACATGTACTTACACGAACTTATACGAACGTACACGTACTTAGACGCATTTACACACACTTACACGCACTTACATGTACTTACATGCACTTACACACACTTATACGCACTTACATGCACTTACACGCACTTATACGAACTTACACGCACTTACACGCACTTACAGGCACTTACAGGCACTTACAAGCACTTATACACACTTACACGCACTAACACGCACTTACACGCATTTACACGCACTTACATGCACTTACACGCACTTATACGCACTTACATGCACTTACACGCACTTACACGAACTTACACGTACTTACACACACTTACACACTCTTATACAAACTTACACATACTTACACACACTTACACGCACTTACTCACACGTACACGCACTTACACGCACTAATATGCACTTACACACACTTACACGAAATTACACGTGCCTATACGCACTTACACGCACTTACATGCACTTACACACACTGACACGCACTTACACTCACTTACACACACTTACACGCACTTACACGTACTTACACGCACTGACACGCACTTACACGCACTTACACGAGCTTAAACCGCACTTACACGCACTTACACATTTATACGCACTTACACGCAGTTACAAGCACTTACACAAATGTACACGTACTTACATGTACTTATACGCACGTACTCGCACTTGTATGTACTTACACACACTTACACATATTACACGCACTTACACACACTTATACGTATTTACACACACTTACTTGTACTTACGCACACCCACACCCACTAATACGCACTTACATGTACTTACACGCACTTACTCGTGCTCACATGCACTTACACATACTTATACGCACGTCCTTGCACTTACACGTACTTACACATACTTACACGTACTTACATGCACTTACACGTACTTATACGCACTTACACAAACTTACACGCATTTACACGCACTTACACAAATTTAAATTGTACTTACATGCACTTACATGCACTTACACGCACTTACACGCACTTACACACACTTGTACGAACATACACGCACTTAGACGCACTTACACGCACTTCCACACACATACACACACTCACACGCACTTACACGTACTTACACACACGAACACGCACTTACACGCACTTACACACACTTACACACACTGATACGCACTTACAGGCACTTATACGCACTTACATGCATTTAAACGCACTTACGCACACTTACAAGCACTTACACGCACTTATACGAACTTACAAAAAATCCCACGTACTTAACCACACTTACACGTACTGACACATACATACACGCACTTACACGAAGTTAAAACCAAACTTGTACGCACTTACACACACTTAAATGCACTTACATGCAGTTACATGCACTTAGACAAACGTACGCGTACTTACACACACTTACACGCACTTACATGCACTCACACGCACTTACACACACTTACACGCACTTACACGCACTTACACACACTTACACGTACTTACACGCACTTACTTGCAGTTACACGCACTTACACCCACTAACGCGCACTTATACATACTTACACACACGTACTTGCACTTACACGTACTTATATGTACTAACACGTACATGCACTTACACACACTTACACAAACTTACACGCACTCACACGTACTTACATAAACTTAAACTGCACTTACATACACTTACACGTACTCACACACACTTACACGTACTTACACGCACATACACGTACTTACACGCACTTACACCAACTTACACGCACTTATACGTACTTGCACGAACTTAAACGCACTTAGACGCACTTACATGCACTTACACACACTTACACGCACTTATACGTACTTGCACGAACTTAAACACACTTAGACGTACTTACATGCACTTACACGCACTTACACACACTTACACGCACGTACACGCACTTACACGCACTTACATGCACCTACATGCACTTACACACACTTACACAAACTTACACGCACTCACACGCACTTACATAAACTTAAACTGCACTTACATAAACTTACACGCACTCACACGCACTTACACGTACTTACACGTACTTACACGTACTTACACGCACTTACACAAACTTACACGCACTTATACGTACTTGCACGAACTTAAACGCACTTAGACGCACTTACACGCACTTACACGCACTTACAC